>LR812532.1:6002489-6069989 GCA_903798195.1 Danio kyathit
AATAACTGTGGAGCAGATGAACAGATGCGAACAGCTTTGCACAATCTAAGAATATCTTGCACAGTCATTAACGCTGATGTGAAAAATGCAACTCTGTTTGATTTAAGTGTTATTCTGTGTTGTGAGCTTATCACTACGGTTTGCTTTTCATGTGCAAGGGCGTTATGACAAAAACTTCATAGCACGATATTCAGATGAAGACAAAATTATTAGTCCTTTAGTGATTTTTTGGGAAAAACATTTCCAAGCAAGGGATTTTTTTACAGTATTTCACTACAATATATATATATATTTTTTTTTTTCGGAGAAAGTCTTATTTGTTTTATTTTGGCTATAATAAAACAGTTTTAAATTTTTTAAAGCCATTTTAAGGTTTATATTATTAGCCCCCTTAAGCAATATATATTATTAATATATATTTATTTATTTATTTATTTTTTGTCTACAAAACAAACCATTATTTTACAATGATTTGTCTAATTGCAAACAAAACAAAAAAGTGAAATAAAACAAGCCAGACAAAACAACACAAAAAGTGAAACTGGGAAACTGACAAACATGCTAAATAAAACAAAACAAGAGCGAAACAAAAGAAGTTGAACAAAACAAGTGAAACAAAACAAAAGTGAAAAAAAACAAGCAAAACAAAACAAGCGAAAGAAAACAAAACAAGTGAAACAACAAAAGCGAAAAAACAAGCAAAACAAAACAAGAGAAAGAAAACAAAACAACTGAAACAAAACAAGCAAAAAAAAAAAACAAGTGAAACAAGACAAAAGCAAAAGAAAACAAGTCAAACAAAACAAGCAAAACAAAACAAGTCAAACAAAACAAGCAAAACAAAACAAGCGAAAGAAAACAAAACAACTGAAACAAAACAAGCAAAAAAAAAAAACAAGTGAAACAAGACAAAAGCTAAACAAAACAAGCTAAACAAAACAAGCAAAACAAAAACAAAACAAGTGAAACAAAACAAAAGCAAAACAAAACAATAACTTGTCTAATTAACCTAGTTAAGCCTTTAAATTGCACTTTAAGCTGAATACTTAATACCTCCAAGAATATTGCAAACTAACTAGAAAAATAGTAGTAATAAAAACAAAAATATTTAAATAAATTAAATCAAAATAAATAAATCAAAACATAAAACAAAAAACATAAAAAAAAAATAAAACTACTAAAAATAAAATAAATTATAATAAAACATAAAAAAGAAAATAAAACAAAATAATATAAAAAATATATATTTTGCAATGTTACCATGGCAAAGACAAAAGAAATTGGTTAATAAAACTATTCTATTTAACAATACATTGTTATCTCTGTTAAACAGCATTAGCAAAATATTTTACTATTTTACAGGAGGGCTAATAATTTTGACTTCATCTGTTTTTTGTCATATTCCAAACACTATTAAAAAGAAATGTTAATGTGTTAAATTAAGTTCAATCGACTTAAATTTTCTGGTCATCCCAACTTTAGTTAACTTTCACAACATTAGTCAAATTGACTAAAAATATTAAGTAAAACCGTATAACATCAAATATTAAGCTAAAACTATTGTCAGGGTAACATAAAACATTTGTTGTCATGACCCGTCAGAAAAGTAATTTTTTACAGTGCAGCCCTAGCCTTTGGTTCTGCTGCTTCCCGTTTATTGTGCATTGGAAAAGAAAAGAAAAGAAAAGAAAAGAAAAGAAAAAGTATAAATAGCATCATTAAGTGCTGCATCAGCTCCAGTAAAGACAAGTTCAGCCTCACAAACACATCCGTTCTCTTAAATGCATCTGTGCATAATGCTGCTTGTTATCTGTCAGTCGGATTTAAAGCGAGATAAAGAAGACAAATCATCGCTTCAAGTCACGCCAACTCAGTCTGGGGAGCGATTTACAGAATGGTTATTGTGCTAAAGCTTCTTTGCAGGGACTATTAGAGGCCTTTTTAGCTGGGATATCTGTCATGCGGCAATTATTGGACAAGGCTTAGCAATTGTGGGAGGAATTTTCTTGTGTATGGGCTGCACTAAGTCCGTCCGATATGCTTTACTGAAGAACTTGGATTTCAAATATACAGCCTTAGGCTTAAAATAACTCCAGCTTCGCACAAAAGAAAGTGTGCTGTTTGAAAGATCGATGGAAAATCCTCCAAAACGCTTCTCTTGAAGTTCAGTGAAAAGATGCTGAGCCTTTATGTTTGGAGGAACTTTTTTTTTTTTTAAATCATAGGTGTGGATTTGAGTCAATGTATAAATTCTGTTTTATTCTACACACAAAAAATGACTTTTGGTGCTTGTTCAAACTACTTATTTAAAATGAATTGAAACAACACAATTAGTTTTTTTTTTTGGTGGGTCAACTCAATTGTTTAATGTTCAATCGTTTTAAATTTGTTAAAACAATTAAGTTAACTTAATAAATTTGTGTTGGGACACCATGAAGGAACTGTGTGGCAAAACAAAACAAAACAAAACAAAACAAAACAAAACAAAAGTGAAACAAGACAAAACAAAAGCAAAAAGAAACAAAAGCAAAGTAAAACAAAAACGAAAGAAAAGTGAAAGAAAAGCAAAGTAAAACAAAAGTGAAACAAAAGCAAAGCAAAGTAAAACAAAAAACAAAAGCAAAACAAAACAAAAGTGAAACAATACAAAAAACAAAAGCAAAGCAAAACAGAATAAAATAAAAGAGAAACAAAAGAGAAACAAAACAAAACAAGCAAAACAAAACAAAAGTGAAATAAGACAAAACAAAAGCAAAACAAAACAAGAGACGTGAAGTGAAAAAAAACAAAATAAAAGTGAAACAATACAAACAAAAGCAAAGCAAAACAAAAAAAAAGAGAAACAAAAATGAAACAAAACAAAACAAAACAAGAGAAACAAAAGTGAAAAAAAGTGAAATAAGACAAAAGCGAAACAAAACAAGTGAAATGAAAAAAAGCAAAACAAAAGTAGCCCTGATAGAAGATTTATTTATGGAGAAAATTAAAAAGTGCGGCAGCGTTTTTTGTGCTGTGCATTTGTCTGAGGTAATTAGCATAATGTTTTTTTTTTTTTAAACCGTCGCCTTGGAATAATAAGGTTCTATCTGCGTTCTAAATTATTTTGAGATATTGAGCTTCAAAGTTTTTGCTTTCCATATAGCAAACAGTACATGTGTAACAGTTCTCTTACATTAACTTGACAGAGACCCTAAATGTACTCTAAATGTAAATTATCAAAATTCTCTTAAATTTGCAAATTAGGGTAAAAAAAAAGCAGGGCAAATGCTTAATAATTATGCTTAGAATTATAAGGTTCTATCTGGCAGATCATTCGTTAAAGCAATACTTCAAGAAATACAATCAGCCTGCTTATTACCTTAATTTTGATGTTTGATGTTTTAGGATCAATATTTTTTCTTGTTCAAATTAAGCATACAAGGCTGTGCTAAATATTTCGTCCAGTGCAGATGTTAATTTTATGTAAATAAAATGGTAATATTTATTGTTGTAATTAGGACCCCATGAATTAAATTAAATTAATTAAATTAACAAAACAAGCGAAACAAAACAAAACAAAAGTGAAGACAAAACAAAAGCAAAACAAAACAAGTGAAGTGAAGAAAACAAAACAAAATAAAAGTGAAACAATAAAAACAAAAGCAAAGCAAAACAAAATAAAATAAAAGAGAAACAAAAAAGAAGCAAAACAAAACAAAACAAGAAAAACAAAAGCGAAACAAAACAAAAAAAAATGAAATAAGACAAAACAAAAGTGAAACAAAACAAGTGATGTGAAAAAAAGCAAAACAAAACAATCGAAACGATACAAAACAAACTAAACAAAACAAAAGTGAAACTAAACAAGCAAAGCAAAGCAAAAGCGAAATAAAAAAAAAACAAAAGCGAAACAAAATGAAACAAAACAAAAAAAAAAAACGGAAAAAAAAAAAGATTTCTGATAGGTTACAGAACAAATCACTGTTGTCCAATGACCAATCACTGCTCACCTTTCCTCCTAAAGGCGGGGCTAATGAGCACCAGCGCAGTGTTTATCTCCTGTTCTGATGATCCTCCATGGCTGCCGGTTTCAGACATGCCGTGATCTCCACACACAACTAATAAGTTGGGCAGCGTCCCTTCAGATTCCTGACAAATGGCACAATGGAAAATGCAAAAGTAAGGACATAAACAGAAGAAAGAAGTTTACAAAATAAAACAAAACTTTATATTGTTCTAAAAACAAAACTATAAAGCCTCAATCCAAAGAAATTGAGAATTTTCAAGTGATCTTTTATTTAGCTACATAGCTACAGTATATATTACATTGGGTTTGCTCATAATTTCATCTTCTACCTATTCAAATCCTAAATAAATAAAAATGCTTATTTAATTTATTATTTGACATTGTATCATATGTAAGACAACCATGACAATATTGCCATGAAAATAAATGTAACAACCACCATAAAAACAGACCATATCTTTGCTGATCTTTTTTTTTCATGACAAGCTCCACAAATAAAGGCAATTAAAAATGCTGAGTCACTTGCAGCCTGCAATCTGCCAGCAGTGTGCTAAAATAATAGCAAAGCCTGACAGATGTGTCTTAAGTCAAGGTGACAGGAAGAGCAAATCATAAATTAGCTACGAAAAATTCTAATATGTTGTGACGGACCAACAAATCACTGTCGAGGTAAACCGCCTCTCATGTTATTCCTAAGAAATTATAATGACCAGCAGCTTTTAGTGCTCCAGAACTAGACTCTAAAAGACATCTGCATCCTTTATGTTGAGGAAAATAATAATGAAATAAAAAAAACAGCTGAAAGTGCTTTGCTGATATCAGCCTTTTTTTTAAGCTGATGCTTCAATTCACTACAAAAATTATAAGTGTAGTATTTTTGTCTGTTATGGTTTGCAATGGAATGACTAATTAAGTTAAATTAGTAATACTGTATACAAAACAAAACAAGCGAAACAATACAAATGCAAAACAAAACAAAATGTAAAACAAAACAAAAAGAAATTAAACAAAACAAAAAGCGAAACAAAACAAGCTAAACAAAACAAAACAAAAAGTGAAACAAAAAACAAAATGAAACAAAACAAAGTGAAACAAAACAAGCAAAACAAAATGAAACAAAATAAAACAAAAAAGTGAAATAACAAAACAAAACAAAATTAAACAAAACCAGAGCTAAAAAAATGAAACAAAAAAACACAAAACAAAACAATAAAATAAATGTCAAAACAAAATGTCAAAACAAAAAGCGAAACAAAACAAACTAAACAAAACAAAAAGTGAAACAAAAAACAAAATAAAACAAAAAAAAATTTAAAAAAAAACAATCAAAACAAAACAAACAAAATTAAACAAAACCAGAGCTAAAAAAACGAAACAAAAAAAAACACAAAACAAAACAATAAAATAAATGTCAAAACAAAATGTCAAAACAAAAAGCGAAACAAAACAAACTAAACAAAACAAAACAAAAAGTGAAACAAAAAACAAAATAAAACAAAACAAAAAGTAAAAAAAAACAAGCAAAACAAAACAAACAAAATTAAACAAAACCAGAGCTAAACAAAACTAAACAAAAAACACGAAACAAATAAATAAATGTCAAACAAAACAAAAAGCGAAACAAAACAAACTAAACAAAACAAAACAAAAAGTGAAACAAAAAACAAATAAAACAAAAGAAAAAGTAAAAAACAAAAAACAAGCAAAACAAAACAAACAAAATTAAACAAAACCAGAGCTAAACAAAACTAAACAAAAAACACAAAACAAAACAAATGAATAAATGGCAACATGAGGATGTCGTGCAAAAGATTAATAGATAGAATTGACATTGAGCTGATATTTGACAATTTTTAATTATCCTCATTTTGGCTGATATCTCATTAATGACAGTCATTCAAATGGTGTGTATGACTTTAATTTTAGACAGCAGTGAGAACTCCAGCACTATCAGCAAAACTTTAAATTCCTAGCTCTATCCAAAATCTCCCCTATAAACACTCACTCACTATTCCCTACATTAGTGCGCTAATATATGTGATCCCTCAGACCAATTCGATTTTCAACTTTTTTACACACATTATTTTACACACTTAGCGAGGTGTCTATTAGTAATGATATAAAGTATTTTGACTATGGTCATGTATACAAATATTATTTTAACCATCAAATAATAATGTATTACTTAGAAACGTACACTGATTCTGCTGTCAACGCCATCTTGTGGTCAGACGTGGAAATTCATTTGGTGCAATAACTCTCAATCACTCGTGATATGGGTGTTTTCTACCTGTTGAGTGTACTTTGGTTGTACACTCATTATTGTGATGCATTGTGGGATTGATTGAGTGCACTTTAAAACGTCCACTGGTTTTGGACACCCTTACAAAATGGCTGCTCCCTCAAATAGTGCACTATGTAAGGGTGTAGGGAATATTTCAAATAAAGCCCTCGAATTTGAAGCGACGTTAAGTTTTAAGTGCACTTTACAATGCAAATATATAATCAATCACATAAATATATATATAATACATTTTCAATGATCAATTATAAATATATAATAAATTTTCATCTTACTGTGCTGCTAGCGTATCGCAAGAACCAACCAATCAGCTTCACATTTGGTATGGATTATACTAGGGCTGCACAATATATCGCAAAATTATCGATATCACGATAATAGCATATGCAATATATGTTTCGCAGACGTGTGATAAATTGCATTTATGCATTGGTTGTTTATCTAAATTCGACAAATCAGGTGGGGGCTTACTATCTTTATCCCCGCCTCCCCAGTAGTTGCTGCTCTGCTATTGGCTCAAGCGGCTCAAAGGTGAACCCAAAACTAAAAATAAACACTAATGGTGGGAAAATGACAACAGCCAATCAGAGTTCCAATATCTGTAGGAGGTTTTCACTCATTCATAGTGTTTAAAAACTAAATGTTTGCACCTTGACACAGTTTTTTTCCGTCTCAATAAGAATTTATTAGATCTTAAAAATATATATGTTACTCGTTTATTTCAATATCATTACATAAATAAATTATTTAAAAACATAGCTAATAAAAATAGCATTTTTCTAACGAAATGTTATATCATAAGAGATATCGTTATTGCAATAACGCATATATCGCATATTGCATATTTTTGCATATCGTGCAGCCCTAGATTACACACATTTTAATAACAATGGTAGACTAATTGCTAGGCAACCATCAGCCACGCACTCCGAGGAACCACCTTTGACAAACCCTTGCAGTAGCTCTGATACAAGATTTATTTATGGAGAAAATTTAAAAGCACCGCAGCGTTTATGCCGTGCATTTGTCTGAGGTAATTAGTCTACCTTTTTTATTGAAAAAGTATAGAAAACACCACGTGTGCATCAATCTCTATTTGCGCACCCATGATCATTTTGAATGGGTAAAAAAGATGCAATATGTGAACGACCCCTAAATATGAACTAAATGAATTGACGGACTGTTGAACTGACGAACTGTGGCCGTTACACTTCAGGTATGTATTATTTTCTGATAACTCAATGAACCAGAGTCAATGGCTCCACTTATACTACAGCTACTACACCTAAAGACATTGTTTAGATCAGGGGTGTCCAAACTCGGTCCTGGGCCCTGTTTGAGAAAGGAGGGTTAAGTGAAAACTCAGAGTATTTTAACCCTGAAATGAGAGAAACTCTGGGTTTTCCGTTTCAAAATGGCACGTTTGTCAAACTCGAGAAAGCAGGGTAAGTCAAGCCTGTTTCTGAAAGAGAGGTAACTTTCTCTGTGAACCTAACCTGGTCAGGAGCAGGTTTTATTCTCTAAACTCGGAGTTTCTGTCGGTCTCCTCCCCTTTTTTAAAGACGAAGCGGCATTTCTCGCCTTAGCCTTACGTTTCCACCTACCTATTTTAATGTGCATTTTGGATATGTGCATAAAAAAAAAATCGGTTGATGAAAACGCCAATATGCACAGAACTTTTGAAAACAGGCATTAAAAACATATGCGCATAATAACTGAGTAGGATAAACTTTTTATTCGATAAGAAAAAATGCGCATAAACTATGGAAACACTTTTACTGAACTACTTATATACGCATTAAAAAAGGTTTGTAATGGAATGATGAAAATGTGTGTGAATGGACAAAGCAGCAGGCTGAGCACATTGTAAAACATCTGAAATGTCATTTTGGTCATTCTAAAACGCCTTACCATTTCAGTATTATTATAATATTAATGAAAACCAGAGCATCTGGAGCATGTCAAGAACGTCTGTTCTCATGCCTTTAAACGCCACCACGCGTTCATTGTGTGTCGGCATTGTCTTCTGAGGCACAAGTCATTTATTAAATAAAGAACAGATTCACGCAGCCTCTTCTACCGCAGTAAATTCTGTTTTTACTGTTGATATTTGGCAGTTAATCAGGAAGTGACGATTTTGTTCTCTTTGACTCGCTGAATGGAAACGCTGCTTTATTCGCACATCTTTTATGCGCTATTCCAGTTTTGCACATAAATTTAATTCACATTTTTGGATGGAAACAGAGCTATTGCCTACATTTCAGCCACACAAACAACAAAGTTATGGACGAGAATGGCTTCTCCTTTTTTAATAATTGATTAGCTTCAATTCACTGACCTTCGACAGGGACATGTACTAACTAGATTAATGGGATTATTACTCCTTCTAAAAACTATGTACAGCTTACATTCTAAATATCATATCAACCTCTACCACTCGATCACTAAAAAAGGCAGACACACAAGTGCACTTAGAAATCTATTAAAACTGACCAACGTGTGTAAGAACCTTAAATTAAGGCTAAGGTTATCTGCATTCTTGTTTTGTCAAATTTGTTGTAGAAACTATTCAGTAGCCTATTAATTTAATGCAATTACATCTGAAATAACTTCAAAATGGGTGACGCAGTGGCGCAGTAGGTAGTGCTGTCGCCTCACAGCAAGAAGGTCGCTGGGTCGCAGGTTCGAACCTCGGCTGGGCTGGGTCAGTTGGCGTTTCTGTGTGGAGTTTGCATGTTCTCCCTGCATGTTCTCCCTGCATGTTCTCCCTGCGTTCCTGGGTTTCCTCCCGGTGCTCTGGTTTCCCCCACAGTCCAAAGACATGCGGTACAGGTGAATTGGGTAGGCTAAATTGTCCAAAGTGTATGTGTGTGAATGAGTATGTGGATGTTTCCCAGAGATGGGTTGCGGCTGGAAGGGCATCCGCTGCGTAAAATCGTGCTGGATAAGTTGGCGGTTCATTCCGCTGTGGCGACCCCAGTTTAATAAAGGGAATAAGCCGACAAGAAAATGAATGAATGAATAACTTCAAAATTACAGCCAATTCCTAACTTTTTCAAGTGAAAATTTAATAAACGTCACACATTACATTACTTTTTTAAATATACTTAAATATTTAAATACTTTAAATGTAAACTTGCGCATTAACTTGAGCAGCTGTTTTCCCACTCTAACTGTCTCTGTTTAGCCGATGCAGTGGTGTTGCTTTTTTAAATATATGCTCATATTTGCCTTAATTTGCATGAGCACATCAAGTTCCGCTGGAGAGCTCGTAATATCTGCGCTCCATTGATAATGCCTTTTTATAGTCGCGGTGTGCGCGCTTAACTCTGAGTTGGTCTACTCAAAGTTGATTGACCCAACCCAGATCAGCTATTCTGAAACCGAAAACTGAGTTTTTAATCTCTCCGTAAGTCAACTCTGAGTTCATGTTTAAACTCAGAGTTGGTTGAACCTCCTTACTGAAACAGGCCCCTGGAGGGCCGGTGTCCTGCAAAGTTTAGTTACAACCGCAATCAGACACACCTGGGCCTGCTAATCAAGCTCTTACTAGGCTTTCTAGAAACATTCATGCAGGTGTGTTGAGGCAAGTTGGAGCTAAAAGCTGCAGTACACCGGCCCTCCAGGACCGAGTTTGGACACCCCTGGTTTAGATGTTGAATTTCAATATTATTGTCAGACTTTTGTCCTCAAACTACTAATGTGTGTGGGACTAATTTCTTCCACACCTCTTCCAAAGCCTTCTCATTTGTTTTAAATAGGTTTTTGGATTGTTGTATAGACTTTGGTGCAGTAATGCGGTCAATTCACACCTTAGAATGTTCATTAGCCAATCAGAATCAAGCATTCAACAGCCACGTACTATAAACAATCATAATATTTTGTCAGTTTGTGTCAGTTCTGCTGAGTGTTTGTGTGTATCATGTGTTTCTTTTTCAGACAGTGGAAGAGATGCTGGATTGCTCTCCTCTCCACTGGAGCAAATCACTGAGGTTTTAACGCTAAGCCGCAGGGACGTGTGTGAGTGTGTGTGTGTGTGTGTCTCCGTCTCTCTCCCTCTGCCATCAGGGACGCAGGGACGATCAGCTCTGTTTCACATCAAAGAGTCCGTGAGTGTGTCGGGCCACTTGATTCCCTCTGCGTTCACTCAGGGACGTACACACACACTCCAAACACTCACTCCTGCGCCTCATACCGACACACTCACAGCTGGCTGGCCATCGCTCTGAACGCTCACACCGCCGCGAACACCGTGCTAATGATGCTACGCTAACAACAAGTCCTCAGCTCGCAGCGGTTCAAATATGCATGAGGCCACTAAATGTATGCTAATGACTCCCCTTCCCTCCCGCCCGAGTTAATGCATGCTAATGACAAGCCGTGTGAATAAAGCCATTTAAAACCCCACCTCACTCATGGCCTATTATCCCTCCAGCGGTGTGGGGAAATAATAGCATGCGTTGACAGGTGTGATTAAAGTCATGGCGGCGGGAAAATGCAAACTGTAAATTAGCTAATATGAAAATCACAATCTGGCCAAGCACATCATCAACTAGAAAAGGCACGCATTAAGATGAATATAATAGTACTGAATACAAGTTAATATACAAAAGATCCAAGCTAATATACACTGCTATATGGATATCCATTAAGCTACTGTACAAAATAAACCTGATTAAGCGTGCGTAAACCGGGACTCCTGTTGTGTGTTTGAAGCATCCTTGTATACTTGTACTAACATTATGTGACTCTAGCGGTTAGGATTTACATAGCGATTTTACAGTCTTTTATTACAAACATGCGCCGTTTTTAAAAGGTTTTAGATTTGTCAAACTTTTGAGGTGCAGATGATCACAGAGAGTTGGAACAGATCTTTTAATCTCAGTTTCTCTGCAAATCCTGTTTTGTGGAGATGTGTGCACCACCTGACAAAATTCCTGTCGTCTATCCAAGTTTTAGGAACAGCAAATAATAACTTGACTTCTAGTTGATCATTTGATATCAGAAGTGGCTTATATGAAAGGCAAAGGCCTCTAGATTACGCTTATTTTACTAAAATAAAATATGATCATGCCTTAATTTTTAATTATTTAATTAGGACAGTAAGGTCTGACTTTGCTTAGACAAAAGTCTTGTCACTTAACAGAATTAATGTCCAGTATCGGATATAAAGTCATGCTGCAGTGAAAACAGAATGAATATTGTGTCTGACTCCCATGAGCTTGGAGGACTGCATCCATACATCTCTGCAATGACTCCAATCACTTATTAATAAAGTCATCTGGAATTGCAAAGAAAGCGTTCTTGCAGGCATGCTCAATAATATTCATTCTGGTGACTGGGCTGGCCAATCCTGGAGCACCTTTTTTGCTTTCAGGAACTTTGATGTGAAGGCTGAAGTATGATAAGGAGCGCTATCCTGCTGAAGAATTTGCCCTCTCCAGTGGTTTGTAATGTAATGGGCAGCACAAATGTCTTGATACCTCAGGCTGGTGATGTTGCCATCCACTCTGCAGATCTCTCGCACCATGATTTTCCTTCACCAAACTTGACTGATTTCTCTGTGAATCTTGGGTCCATGCAGGTTCCAATAGATCTTCTGCAGTATATGTGATGATTGGGATGCAGTTCAACAAATGATTCATCAGAAAAATCCACCTTCTGCCACTTTTTCAAATGATCAACTAGAAGTCAAGTTATTATTTGTTGCTCTTACAAGTGGAATCGATGACAAGACTTTTTGTCAGGTAGTGTACATGAGTTACTATGGAGACATTTTAATATGCTCCTACATTCCTACGTCACATTGTGATAGGCCTCAAAAGTCACTAGGATTTGGATAGAGTTAAACTAGATTTAAACTGTTGAGTTTTACCATTTTTGAATCCATTTAGCCGAACTCCTGGTCTAGCAGAAGCACTTTTAGCTTAGCGTAGCTTAGCATAGATCATTGAATCAGATTAGACCAGCAGCATCCCGCTCAAAAGTCCAATAATCCAATAATTTTTCTATTTAAAGCTTCTGTAGTTTCATCATGTACTAAGACCGATGGAAAAGCAAAAGTTGCTACTTGGGTTGATAAGGCTAAGAACTGTACTGGCGTAATAATCAAGGAACTTTGCTGCCGTATCATGAATGAAAATACAATAAGGAAGGCAGATTATTTATATGCATTTGAATGCGTCTGATTGGTTGGTTGGTTAGTGACTGATGATGCGAGACCAGCTGTGGTCAATCATAAGCACATGATCCTCTCGAAAAGAATTTGTTGTAATACTGGGCCTGTTCAATTTGCGCACACAAGAAGGACGATAAGGGTGACACGGTGGCTCAGTTGTTAGAACTGTCACCTCACAGCAAGAAGGTCGCTGGTTCGAGTTGCGGCTGGAAGGGCATCCGCTGTGTAAAACATATGCTGGATAAGTTGGCGGTTCATTCCACTGTGGTGACCCCTGATGAATAAAGGGACTAAGCTGAAGGAAAATGAATGAATGAAGAAGGGCGTTAAGATAAGCAGACATGTCCACAGCGGCCTCTGGTGGATAAATAAACAATAGCCTTTAAATAATATTAAAATGTTACTGACAAGTCAGGTGTGGAAAAAATACCAAACATAATAACAGGATAAAAAATAATTAATTACAAATATCTGTATTACAGAGTTCCTAAATGATCAAATCCTGCCACAATGTCCATTCAATAAAGGCACAAGTACAGCCACCTATAAAGGACTTGTTGGAGGTCCCACAATGCCTGCTAGTTTGTGCATTTTTAGGGCATTCAGTTTTCTCTAACGAGCCTGAAATAAACATCACATCGAGCTACAATAATGGAGACGGATGAGACAGTAACATAGTGTTTATATCACAGAATTAAGGAGGATAAACAACAGCCAACAAAGCAAAGAAAATAAAAAATGTGCTATAAGAATATTCCCTCATTCATAAGGCGATTTACTGTTATCCCCGGTGTCTTACTATAAAATGCATTGAAAATAAAGCATTTACCCTTGTGATTTAATAGCAGAAAGCTTAAAGCAAAACAACAGCAATAAAGAAGGGTGACACCAAAAGTAGGTTTAAAAAATAAATAAAAATATAACATCAAGCCGCCACTGGGAGCTCTTTTAAACAGCAGAGAGATTCAGACTTCATTGCGGAAATGAGTGCAATAAAATAGAGATGAGTATGAATTTATCAGTGTGATTTGTAGAGAGAAGAGTGTGAATCAAACCCGCTGTTAATGGAGGAGCTGAACGTTACGTAAAAGCGCAGAATTGATTTCTGACTTCAGGATCGAGTGATTTGGTTCGAGGAGCAAGCTGAGAGAAAAATGAATAAAATGTGGAAATGGGAGGAAAAAAGGTAGAAGAATAACAGATGCCACCTGCCATTTTAATAGCACCGCAGGCAGCTTTCAGAAGAAAACCTGAGGAATTACACACGGCTTAAATGAATGGTTGAGCCAAAGTGAGTCATTATTTATTCAATCCTCATGCTGATCTGAACTGTATGACTCTTTCTTTCTTCTGTAGGAAATAACAGGAGGAACGCTCTTTTCTAATTGTAATCTTTTCCATCTAAATAGCATTTGTATATGCACATATTCAAAAAGTGGCCAGCCAAGATGCAATAAAAAGAGCTTATTGTTAATATCCGAGACATTTTAAGTTTTGATTTTGATTTTTAAGAACTGCTGTGCACAGACCTCATTTGACTTCAGAGGACTTCATATAATTGTCAAGTTGCCATCTCTAAGATTTAAACAAGCAAAGCAAAGCAAAACAAAATGAAATGAAACTAAATGAAATGAAACAAAAATAACCAAAACTAAAATAAACAAAACAAAACAAAAAAACAAAACAAGTAAAGCGAAACAAAAAACAAAACAATCAAAGTTAAACGAAACAAGCAAAAAAGAAAAAAAACATACAAAACAAATAAAAACAAGCGAAGCAAAGCACAACAAAATGAAACAAAAATAATCAAAACTAAAAGAAACAAAACATAACAAAAAACAAAACGAGCAAAGCGAAACAAAAAAACAAAACAATCAAAGTGAAACGAAACAAGCTAAACAAAAGAAAAAGAAAAAAATACATACAAAACAAATAAAAACAAGCGAAGCAAAGCAGAACAAAATGAAACAAAAAAAACCAAAACTTAAAGAAACAAAACAAAAAACAAAACAAGCAAAGCGAAACAAAAAACAAAACAATCAAAGTGAAACGAAACAAGCAAAACGAAAGAAAAAGAAAAAAAAGAAAAAAAAACATACAAAACAAATAAAAACAAGCGAAGCAAAGCAAAGCACAACAAAATGAAACAAAAATAACCAAAACTAAAAGAAACAAAACAAAACAAAAAACAAAACGAGCAAAGCGAAACAAAAAACAAAACAATCAAAGTGAAACGAAAGAAGCAAAACAAAAGAAAAAGAAAAAGAAAAAAAAACATACAAAACAAATAAAAACAAGCGAAGCAAAGCAAAGCACAACAAAATGAAACAAAAAGAAACAAAACCAAAAAGCAAAACGAGCGAAGCGAAACAAAAAATACAATCAAAGTAAAACAAAACAAAATAAAAAACAACACAAAACAACTGAAACAAAAAGAAACAAAAACAATATAAAACAAAACAAGCAAAGTGAAACAAAAAAAAACTAAAGAAAGTGAAACAAAACAAGCAAAACAAAACAATATAAAATAAAATAAAAACTCATACAAAACACAAAACAAAATAATTAAAGTGAAACAAAACAAGAAAAAGAAAATCAAAACTCATACAAAACAAAACAAACGAAACGAAAAAAAAAACAAAAAAAATAAGCGAAGCAAAAACAAAAACCAAACAAGCAAAGTGAAACAAAATAAAACAAAACAAAAATCAAATAAAAACTCTTCCAAAACAAAAGTTTTTGGAAGACATTAAAATTCAAATAAAATAAAATAAAATGCAACCCAGGCTCATTCTGAAAACGTACCCCTGTATACATTTCTGAAAAGTGCCCAATATGTCCCGGGAGTTTTAATATGCAGTTTTTGTTTAGGTGAATCCACCCGAGGCTGCTGTAAACACTTTTTAAGATCTCAAATTTCTCTCGCAAGTGCCATTCGAGCCTACTGTTCTTGCGTAAATCCACCAGAGGCCGCTGTCTACTGACTGACTGACTGACTGACCAATCAACTGACCTACCCTCCTCCCTCCCTAAACCCAACCAATAGTGTTTTCAAAAACACTGATTGACCAGTGCCCACCCACTTCCCTAAACCCAACCAACAGTTTTAAAAAGAAATACAGAAAAAGAAAAGCCCTCGTCTGGTTTTTACCACGTTTTACCACATTCTCACACTGTTATTTACTTTTTAATTTAATTTTTTGTCTTTTGTCTTACCCGCTTTCTGGAAGCGGTCTTTGCCGGACTCGAACCCCGTCGTCGTGGTCAATTCCTCTCTAGGTCTTGAGTCCGCCGACGAAAATTGAGCTAACAGGACAAACTGGTAACAGTGGGAAAGCCGACCACATGGTGGTAATTGGTCAGCTGGTAAGTGCGAGAAGGAACGGCGTCATAGCACCCTGTAGCGTTTGTTTTAAAGACGAAATGCAGCCATACGTACTTCTGGCTACATAATTCGCGATCTCCAGAAATGTACAGTATATAGGGCTAGGTTTTCAGAATGAGCCTGTGTTGATAAAATGAGACATTCCCTTAAAGAAATTAACTTAAATAAAAAATAAAAAAGTTTGCAACTTACTCAAAATAAGGTACTAAAATTACTAAAGCTAACACTGACAAATAATTAAATTATAGAGACAAATTAAAAAGAAAAAAATATATTAAATGCAGTAAAAAACAGATATAAATGCGATATAAATGCTGTATTTATGCACTTTAATTCAACTAACGAAAGATTTTGAAAACTAAATAAACACATAAATAAACATACATAAAAAGGAAACGTTGCTTTTTAAGAGTATTTTAAAAAGTAAGTAAACGACGAAGGTAAATGACTGTTCATAATTATACAGTTATAAGTTAAGTCAACTTAACAGTTCCAAGTGGGTTTGCTCACTTTAAGTAATGTCAACTTGTTACTTTTAAATCAATGGGTTTACCCAATTTATTTAAATAATTAATCACTTTTTACAGTGTTGGAACTGATTTTATGATGTGTTTTTTTTCCTTTACGTCATCTTTATGTGTAGGCATCAGGATTTCAAAAACATGTGCGTGTAGAAAATCTGTATGGGCTTCCTCATTGTGCGCAGTCCTGTTTTATGAAAAAGAGCAGCACGAACATCCTCTTAAACATCTCCTTTTGTGCACTACAGAAGAAAGAATCTCACATGTGGATTTAGACCAACAAACACATTCAGTTTTAAATCCTGATGCTTTCACACAAGCGTAATGAATTCCAGACAAGTAGAGTGGAAAAGATAAAAATACCAAAAAAAAAAGAAAGAAAGAGATAAAACAGGCGAAGAGAGTGAGAAATAACAGAGCAGGGATGCAGGGAATAGGTTTAGGAGAGAAAAAATAAATAAATAAAGGCTGTAAATCTGTGAGGAGTTTTCACAGGCACAGACAGCAAACCCTAAACGCTCCAGTGTTCAGTTCGGCGGCTCTTTTACCACGTACAGCGATTCCCTGCACAGCAGCAGAGAGAAACGCTCCAGAACCATCCCTTAAATATGCAGGAGCCGGTTAGGAGATTTCCTCAGGAGATTGTTTAATACAGGCCGTGCTTTAATTGAAGAGGGGAACAGGGGGCGATAGTGTGATCTGAGAGGGAGAACTTGTGGAGTCTTTGAAAGGTTCAACAGTAAAATTCACACATCCTTCATGTATTTCATGTTCCAAACTAGAGATATATTTTATTCCTAAAATTATATTAATGTTATTATTCATATCCATCCACCGAGAGACCAAATAAATCCTAGGAGAACAGGGGACGATAGTGTGATCTGTGAGGAAGAACTTGAGTATTTGAAAGGTTCAACAGTAAAATTCACACATCCTTCATGTATTTCATGTTCCAAACTAGAGATATGTTTTATTGCAATAACAATATCAAAGCTATAATTCATATGCATCCACCGAGAGACCAAAACATTCCTGGGACAAAGTTATGATAATGTGATCAGTGAGAACCCAGCAGACAGCCAACTTCAAAAGACGTTAATATTAGGTTAGATTTAGGTAGCCAGCATCTAAAGACACTTATTTTGATGTCCTACAATGACGTTGATATTTTGTCAACATTTTATACCAATGTCATATTGATGTCAAATACTGACATTTATTCGTCAGATATGGCAACCAAAATCCAACGTTTGATAGACGTCATATGGTAACGTTCAAACAACTTCAAGCTGTAACCTCATTAGACGTTGATATTTTGTAGTTTTTAGGTTGCGTTGGAAAGTAACTAAAATGCAACATCTGTCCGGCGTTGGACATTGATGCCAGAACCCAACGTCAGGCCGACATCAACCCAATTTTCATTTCCAAACAAGATGCAACATCCCACGACGCTGGTGTACAAGGTCAATCTGACATCATGTTGACATCTTGTGCCTGCTGTGAAAGAACTCGAGTATTTAAAAGGTTCAAAAATGTCACATCCTTTAAATATTGTATGTTGCAAATTAGATATATACACTTAATTTATTAGGTACACCTGTCCAACTGCTCGTTAATGCAAATTTCTAATCAGACAATCACATGGCAGCAGCTTAATACATTTAGGCATGTAGACATGGTCAAGACGATCTGCTGCAGTTCAAACTGAGCATCAGAATGAGGAAGAAAGGTGATTTAAGTGACTTTGAACGTGGCATGGTTTTTAGTGCCAGACGGGCTGGTCTGAGTGTTTCAGAAGCTGCTGATCTACTGGGATTTTCACGCACAACCATCTCTAGGGTTTACAGAGAATGGTCCGAAAAAGAGAAAATTTCCAGTGAGCGGCAGTTCTGTGGGCGCAAATGTCTTGTTGATGCCAGAGGTCAGAGGAGAATGGCCAGACTGATTCCAGCTGATAGAAAGGCAACAGTAACTCAAATAAGCACTCGTTACAAGCGAGGTCTGCAGAAGAGCATCTCTGAACGCACAACACGTCCAACCTTGATGCAGACGGCCTACAGCAGCAGAAGACCACACCGGATGCCACTCCTGACAGCTAAGAACAGGAAACTAAGGCTACAATTCACACAGGCTCACCAAAACTGCACAATAGAAGATTGGAAAAACATTGCCTGGTCTGATGAGTCTCGATTTCTGCTCCCACATTCAGATGGTAGGGTTAGAACGTGGCATCAACAACATGAAAGCATGGATCCATTCTGCCTTGTTTTAATGGTTCAGGCTGCTGGTGGTGTAATGGTGTGGGGGATATTTTCTTGGCACACTTTGGGTCCATTAGTACCAATTGAGCATCGTGTCAATGCCACAGTCTACCTGAGTACTGTTGCTGACCATGTCCATCCCTTTATGACCACAGTGTACCCATCTTCTGATGGCTACTTCCAGCAGGATAAAGCGTGTCATGTCATTAAGCGCGAATCATCTCAGACTGGCTTCTTGAACATGACAATGAGTTCACTGTACTCAAATGGCCTCCACAGTCACCCTATCTCAATACAATAGAGCACCATGGGATGTGGTGGAACGGAAGATTCGCATCATGGATGTGCAGCCGACAAATCTGCAGCAACTGCGTGATGCCATCACGTCAATATGGAGCAAAGTCTCTGAGGAATATTTCCAGTACCTTGTTGAATCTATGCCACAAAGGATTAAGGCAGTTCTGAAGGCAAAAGTGGGTCTAACCCTGTAGTAGTAAGGTGTACCTAATAAAGTGGCCGGTGAGTGTATTTTACTGCAATAACAAAATCAACGCTATAATTTATATGCATCCACTGAGAGACCAAAAAAATCCTGGGATACCGAGACGATAGTGTAATCTATGATGAGCACTGTCAACCGTGGGACCTTATATAGACAGGTGTATGCCTTTTCAAATCATGTCCAATCAACTGAATTGACCACAGGTGAACTCCAATGAAGCTGCTGAAGGATCTCAAGAATGATCAGTGGAAACAGAATGTACCTGAGCTCAATTTAGAGCTTCACGACAAAAGCTGTGAATACTGATGTACAGGTGATTTCTCAGGTTTTTTATTTTTAATAAATTTGCAACAATTTCAAAAACTCTTTTTTCACATTGCCATTTTGGAATATTGTGTGTAGAATGTTGAGGAAACAAATTAATTTAATCCATTTTGGAATAAGGCTGTAACATAAAAAAATGTGGAAAAAGTGAAGCGCTATGAATACTTTCCGGATGCACTGTATATGCATAATCTAAAATAAACCTTGTAATAACTATTGTATTTCATTGCTCAAATTAGTACTCTAATTAGTCAATCGAATGCCAATGAATTGAACGCACATCAGGATCAACACAACTCTGCATGTCGATTAATCCTTCCTGTAGCCTTTCATTCCAGTGAAATGCAAAAGTCCTGTCCTTGAGCCAGGAGCTTTACCCATAATGCTCGAGGCCACAGATCTCACGTAAAGAGAAAATTGCACCTGCAAAGAGCCTCTTTAGAGAGAATCTGAACTGAAAGCGTCTGAGAGAGTCACGCAGCCCGAAGAGAAACCACAGGTCATGGCAAACGCTCAATCATTTAAATAACTCCCTTTCAAAGGCATCGATTAATATGCCGTTTAATATAAACAGAGCAAAAGTGTCCAAGGTCTGTGCAGAGCGGCGTTGTTGACACAAAAGAAAAGGCAGATCAGAAGGACCCTGTAAAACACATCTTATTTTGCCATTTCTGAATTTATTTCTCAGACTAGACATTTTAGAGGGTTAGTTCACGCAAAAAATGAAGTTCTCTAATTAATTGCACCCTCGTGTCCTTGCAAATCTCACACACTTTCATTCATCTTTTTTTATAGTCCATATTTTAGATGAAACCTATTGACCTTATTCTTGACTTACGGAATCTTTTTGGCTCGACACTTCCGGTCTCATTCACTTCCATTGATTTTTAGAGGTTAAAAACAGCTCGTTATGCTGCTTGATGTTGTTGTTTTCTGATGTTTATTATTCATTTCTAATACAGGCAACTGAATCGGAAGTTCTAAAACCATGGCAAAAACGAGCGCACTTTCACATTGTAGAATAAGGTCAATATGAGCCCTCTATGAAGCCTATATACTCCACCTCGCAGTTAGTTTGTTTGTTTTGTTATTGGTGGGCGGTACACATGTTTGGTTTGAGCACTGTTAATTGGACAGAACGAGAGTGTGCTCATTCAATTGACTAGCAAGCCAGTCGAATAAAGAGACACTTTATGCATCGCATTGTTATCGTAGCCTTTTGCTAATCGTAACATTTCAAATGATGATTCCTAATTAAACGTGACACACATAAAGAGCACAGCGCTCCCGGGAACCTGCACCCTATACTGACACTGAGAAGAAAAGAAACAATTGAATAAAGCCACTTATTTTGTTTTACCTGCGCAAAAAAGTATTCTTGGAGTTTCAAAATATTAAATTGAACCTCTGAAGATTAATCTAGATTAAAATGGCTCATTTGAATTCTGCCGAAGGCATTCAGAATATGTGTGCTACCCAAATAATGACAAAGTAAGTCTTTGAGAACGGGTTTCTCAAGCCAGGTGGCGCATTAGACCAGGGGCTCATCTCCTGTTTCCAAAATGCATCACAAACTGCTTGAGAAACTGTTCTACTATGATAATTGGTGATGAAAATAAATGATGTTCAATAAGATGTACTTGTGTTTACTAACTGTTTATTCAGTTAAACATGAATTGTGAACTGTAGGCCTACATAAGCTCCAAACAGCGATTTTTGATGACTTTAATCCGACTAAAGTCATAACTGAACTAAACAGAAATGGAATTAAGACGTGGAGTATGCAGATATTTGTGGCATTATTGAAGTAAACACCGCAATCAAACTATTACCGTCATGTAGGACTTTTCACCATGTTTTCCGACAAGATCCACACACGCGGCTGTCAGTAAAGGACCACACACACAAACACACACACCCACACACACAAACACACACACACACACACACATACACACACACACACACACACACATACATCGCAAAATGCAGAAGTTTTTTTCTTTCCATTCGACGTGCGTTATTAAATTCCATAACACTCTCACCAGTCCTTACTCCTTATTTGCGTCTAATACCCCAGTTTGTCACGGGGGCATGAATGAAATGTTTATGAGTTAAAGTGAAACTGCCGAACTGCAGTCAAAGTCACCAAAAATTACAGGAAACTCTTACATGAAAGCACTTCACGTAAACACCTATTTTATTGTCTATTAAGGCAAATAACTCGATTACAGATGTCCATGTAAGCGTAGTCAGTAGTGTCTTCGAAGTAAGTGAAAGATCCAGAGGAGCATCCTGCTGATTTGATTCTGAAGGGCACTTTTTTGTCAGACGGCTCACCAGTCAGGTATACATCCCTGCTAAAATATCAAGGTGAAAGTCATCATAGCTTACGTAGAATAGACCCAGCTCCCAACCCAACTTTGAGAATAGATTAACGGCGATATTTTTTTAATCACCCGATAAGAGTCACAGCACGTTAATGCCGATAACAGCCCACCACTAATATATATATATATATATATATATATATATATATATATATATATATATATATATATATATATATATATATATATATATATATATATATATATATATATATATATATATTATAGGTGGGCATAGATTAATTTTTTTAAACTAGATTAATCTAGATTAATTTCGAAATTAATCTAGATTAATCTAGATTAAAATGGCTCATTTGAATTCTGCCGAAGGCATTCAAAATATGTGTGTTACCCAAATAATAAGTCTTTGAGAACAGGTTTCTCAAGCCAGGTGGTGCATTAGACAAGGGGCTCATCTCCTGTTTCAAAAATGCATCACAAACTGCTTGAGAAACTGTTCTACTATGATAATTGGTGATGAAAATAAATGATGTTCAATAAGATGTACTTGTGTTTACTGTTTATTCAGTTAAACATCAATGTTGAACTGTAGGCCCACATAAGCTCCAAACAGCGATTTTTGATTACCTTAATCCATCTAAAGTCATAACTGAACTAAACAGAAATGGAATTAAGATGTGGAGTATGCAGATATTAGTGGCATTATTGAAGTAAACACGGCGGTCTTTAGGACCTTTCGCCATATTTTCCGACAAGATCCACACGCGGCTGTCAGTAAAGGACTGCACACACACACATCGCGAAATGCGGAATTTTTTTTTTCTTACCATTTGGCATGCGTTATTAAATTCCTTAACATTCTCTCCGTATTTGCGTCTAATACCCCACTTTGTCACGAAGGAATGAATGAAATATCCGTGAGTTAAAATGAAACTGCCGACCTGCAGTTAGAGTCAGGCAGCCTGCTGATTTGATTCAGAAGGGCAGACGGCTCACCGGTCAGGTATCCATCCGCGCTAATAGGTGAAAGTTATCACAGCTTGGGTAAAATAGACCCAGCTCCCAACCTAACTTTGAGAATAGATTAACGGCGATATTTTTTTTTATCGCGCGATAAGAGTCTCGCGTTAACGCAGCACGTTAACGGCCCAGCACTAATATATATATATATATATATATATATATATATATATATATATATATATATATATATATATATATATATATATATATATATATATACTTTATTAGGTACACCTTACTAGTACCACCTTGGATACCCTTTTGCCTTCAGAACTGTCTTAATCCTTTGTGGCATAGATTCAACAAGGTACTGGAAAAATTCCTCAGAGATTTTGGTCCAAACTGACATGATAGCATCACACAGTTGCTGCAGATTTGTCAACTGCTTATCTATGATGTGAATCTTCCGTTCCACCACATCCCAAAGGTGCTCTATTGGATTGAGATATGGTGACTGTGGAGGCCATTTGAATACAGTGAACTCATTGTCATGTTCAAGAAACCAGTCTGAGATGATTTACGCTTTATGACATGGAAGGTTATCTTTCTGGAAGTAGCCATCAGAAGATGGGTACACTGTGGTCATAAAGGGATGGACATGGTCAGCAACAATACTCAAGAAGGCTGTGGCGTTAACACGATGCTCAGTTGGTATTAATGGGCCCAAAGTGTGCCAGAAAATATCCCCCACACCATTACACACCATTGATACAAGGCAGGATGGGTCCATGCTTTCATGTTGTTGACACTAAATTCTGACCCTACTATCCGAATGTTGCAGCAGAAATCGAGATTCATCAGACCAGGCAATGTTTTTCCAATCTTCAAATGTACAATTTTGGTGAGCCTGTGTGAATTGTAGCCTCAGTTTCCTGTTCTTAGCTGACAGGAGAAGCACCCGGTGTGGTCTTCTGCTGCTGTAGCCCATCCGCCTCAAGGTTGGACGTGTTGTGCGTTCAGAGATGCTCTTCTGCAGACCTCGGTTGTAACGAGTGCTTATTTGAGTTACTGTTGCCTTTCTATCAGCTGGAACCAGTCTGGCCATTCTCCTCTGACCTCTGGCATCAACAAGGCATTTGCACCCACAGAACTGCTGCTCACTGGATATTTTCTACTTTTACGGACAATTCTCTGTAAACCCTAGAGATGGTTGTGCATGAAAATCCCAGTAGATCAGCAGTTTCTAAAATACTCAGACCAGCCCGTCTGGCACCATCAACCATGCCACGTTCAAAGTCACTTAAATCACATTTCTTCCTCATTCTGATGCTCAGTTTGAACTGCAGCAGATCGTTTTGATCATGCCTTCATGCCTAAATGTACTGAGTTGCTGCCATGTGATTGGCTGATTGGAAATTTGCGTTAACAATCAGTTGGACAGGTGTACCTAATAAAGTTCATGGTAAGTGTATATAATACACACATATATTATGTCAAAGCAAAGTTTTATTTTGGATGAGATTGATTGCGATTAATCTTTCCCAAGCACTAGTATTTATTTAATGATCCTATTCAAATAAAACAGTAATAATTGATGTTTTTTGCATCTAATAAGTCTAAAAATATATCTAAAAAACCTGCAATATGTGATATGAATATTGCATTACTATTATCGTGATAATGGCACTTTTACAATACATTGTGCAGCTCTAGGTAGTAAACTGTCAAACATCACCACTTCATCTCCACACACACAGATACACACACACACTGTTCCGAAATGAGGCAAATGACAGATTTGCATGTAATTAGAGAAAACAGACAGAAAAAAGTGGGTGAATGTATAAAAGCATGGCCCAATTTACAGCCTGAAATCTCGTCTTCACAGGAGGGAGAGCGTCCGGGAAAAGGAGGACAAGAAATCCGAGCGTACCATTATATTCAGACTCTCCGAAGTCTTGTAATTTATACGACATGAGTGGGAATAACGGGATATAATCCGAAACTCCCACTTCAGGCGAGAAACTTGAGGGCTGAGAGGCGGAGAGCGAAGGCCAGCGGCTGGAGAGCACATCTCCTATTGTGTCCAGGCTCAAATCCACAGCTTGCTTTATGGGATTTGTCTGTATGGACACAAAGGGATGGAGCAATCATTCTGCAGGAGCAGAGAAATGAATCAATGTGTTCATCTCTGACGCCGGCCAGAGGAGCGAGGGAATACAAGCGAAGAGAGATACAGAGAAAATGATGTAGTATTGCTGGGAGAAGAAAAAAGATATGCAGATGACAGATCGTTATGCTGTACAGTAAAATGCAGACAATATAGTCAGATTTATGAATGAACAAGGACTCTTATGAGGATGTTCTTTTAATAAATCTGTCAGAAAGATTTGAGAACACATCTATTACTTTTAAAGGTATGGACAAATATTAAAAGATAATAAATAACAAGGCAATAATACCAAAACAAGTGAATGTGATATTAATTAAATAATAATAATAATAATAATAATAATAATAATAATAATAATAATAATATACATTTTATGTCATGATACTTAAAGCATAACCCTGTATTATTTTATCACAGAAAGTATTATTATAGTTCATTTAAAGCATTGTGAAATATTATTTGAATTAAGTTTGAATTTCATTCCACCGATCTTGATTTCTTTTTTGATTTTCTTTTTTTTAGTATTTCAATGTTTAATTCAGTATTTTTTATTTTTCCTTTGTCATCCACTTTCTAATTAATATACATTGTATTTATCTATTTATATATATTTATTAACATAAATTGTGAACAGTTGTCAGTTTTTGCCTGTTAACTATAATAACTAAGCCATTAATGAATGTCAATTAATAAACACATTTTATTGGATGGATGGAGAGTTAGAAAGATGGATGGATGGATGGATGGATGGATGGATGGATGGATGGATGGATGGATGGATGGATGGATGGATGGATGGATGGATGGATGGATGGATGGATGGATGGATGGATGGATGGATGGATGGATGGAGATTTAGAAAGATGGATGGATGGATGGATGGATAATTGGATAGATAGAATGGGATGGATGGATGGATGGATGGACGGACGGACGGATGGATATTTAGAAAGATGGATGGATGGAGTTAGAAAGATGGATGGATGGATGGAGATTTAGAAAGATGGATGGATGTATGGATGGATAATTGGATAGATAGAATGGGATGGATGGATGGATGGATGGATATTTAGAAAGATGGATGGATGGATGGATGGATGGATGGATGGAGTTAGCAAGATGGATGGATGGATGTATGGATGGACAGAATGAGATGGATGGATGGATGGAGATTTTAAAGGATGGATGGATGGATGGATGAATGGAGAGTTAGAAAGATGGATGAATGGATGGATGGATGAATGGATAGATAGAATAATATGGATGGATGGATGGATGTATGGATGGATGTACAGAGAGATAGATGGATGGAGAGTTAGAAAGATTTATGGATGGATGAATGGATAGATAGAATAATATGGATGGATGGATGGATGTACGGAGAGATAGATGGATGGAGAGTTAGAAAGATGTATGGATGTATGGATGGATGAATGGATAGATAGAATAATATGGATGGATGGATGGATGGATGGATGGATGGATGGATGGATGGATAGATGGATGTATGTATGTATGGATAGATGTACGGAGAGATAGATGGATGGAGAGTTAGAAAGATGGATGGATGGATGGATGGATAGATATAATAATATGGATGGATGGATGGATGGATGGATGGATGGATAGATAGAATAATATGGATGGATGGATGGATGGATGGATGGATGGATGGATGGATGGATGGATGGATGGATGTACGGAGAGATAGATGGATGGAGAGTTAGAAAGATGTATGGATGGATGGATGGATGGATGGATGGATGGATGGATGGATGGAGATTTAGAAGATGGATGGATGGATGAATGGGGTTAGAAAGATGGATGGATGGATAGAATGAAATAGAATGAGATGGATGGATGGATAAATGGATGGAGACTTATAAAGGTGGATAGGTGGATGGATGGATGGATGGATGGATGGATGGATGGATGGATGGATGGATGGATGGATGGATGGATACTATAGATGGATGGATGTAGGGATGATGGATGGATGAATGGATGTAGGGATGGAGAGTAAGAAAAATGGATGGATGAATGGATGGATAGATCTAGCTCATGTTCAGAACATTTTTCAACTACTAACAAAATTCTGTATCAAAATTCACACAAAAAAGTGTAAGAAAGAAAAAGAGATGTGAGAAATCTCATTAGCTGTGATGGTTATTGCACCGTGAGACTGCGAGAGCTGTCAGCAAATGAAAAAAAAAAAAAACATCATCACAACACAAGCAGGCAAACAGGAAGTCAGAGAATGAAGATGTTAAAGTGAAGCTGGTGTGTCCAGAGGCATCGGAGCAGCGTGTAGTTGTTGGGAAGACTGTCAAACAGAGAGATTGCCTCTGAAACACCTCACTGTGTGTAATGAGTAGTGTCTGAATACTCAGTGACAGTCGAGGGGCTTTTAGAGACCGCCGCTCATTCACCTCTATGTGAAAAATGACGCACATCTGACTCACACGTTCTGTCTTCTCACTTACAAACACCTGGAAGACGTCCACATCAAGAACATCTAATCAAAGGGGATTTGGTGTGTGATTTTGCATGTACACAGAGTGTGAGAAAGTACATACTCTATAGTTATCTATAGTTAAAGAATGGGATAAGTATGATTGTTTGCTTTTAATTAATGCATTTATTAATTTAAGAAAGATTTATATTTCAAGTAAAGGACAGTGATGTATCATCTAACAGCCACAATTCTGGCATCACACTATAAATTCTTAATTTCACTGTAATTGATTTCAGCATCAGAAAGAAAATAATAATAATAATAATAATAATTATTATTATTAATATTATTATTATTATTATTATTATTATTATTATTATTATTATTATTATTATTATTATTACATCTATTACTGTTACTGTCAACTGTTAAGGTCAAATTTGTTAAGGTCAAATCTGTTACGGTCAAATCTGTTACAGTCAACTATGTTACGGTCAACTTGGTTCCAGTTAACTCTGGAAAGGTCAACTCTGTTACCGTCAACTATGTTACTGTCAACTCTGGAAAGGACAATTCTGTTACTTTCAACTATGTTACGGTCAACTTTGCTATGGTCAACTTTGTTACAGTCAACTTTGTTAAGGTCAACTCTGTTACAATCAAATCTGTTAAGGTCAAATCTGTTAAGATCAACTGTTACTTTCAACTATGTTACGGTCAACTTTGTTTAGGTCAACTCTGTTATGGTCAAATCTGTTAAGGTCAACTCTTTTACGGTCAAATCTGTCACGGTCAACTCTGTTACGGTCAACTCTGTTACGGTCAACTCTGTTACGGTTAATTCTGTTAAGGTCAACTCTTTTACTGTCAAATCTGTTACGGTCAACTCTGTTACGGTCAACTCTGTTATGGTCAACTCTGTTACGGTCAAATCTGTTAGGGTAAACTCTGTTACGGTCAACTCTGTTACGGTCAAATCTGTTACGATCAACTCTGTTACGGTCAAATCTGTTACGATCAACTCTGTTACGGTCAAATCTGTTACGGTCAACTCTGTTACGGTCAAATCTGTTACAATCAACTCTGTTACGGTCAAATCTGTTACGGTCAAATCTGTTACGGTCAACTCTGTTACGGTCAAATCTGTTATGGTCAACTCTGTTAGGGTCAAATCTGTTATTGTCAACTCTGTTACGGTCAAATCTGTTATGGTCCACTATGTTACGGTCAACTCTGTTACGGTCAAATCTGTTACGGTCAAATCTGTTACGGTCAACTCTGTTACGGTCAAATCTGTTACAATCAACTCTGTTAAGGTCAAATCTTCTACGGTCAACTCTGTTACGGTCAAATCTGTTATTGTCAACTCTGTTACGGTCAAATCTGTTATGGTCCACTATGTTACGGTCAACTCTGTTAAGGTCAAATCTGTTAAGGTCAAATCTGTTACGATCAACTCTATTACGGTCAAATCAGTTACCATCAACTCTGTTACGGTCAACTCTGTTACGGTCAAATCTGTTATGGTCCACTCTGTTACGGTCAACTCTGTTAAGGTCAAATCTGTTACGGTCAAATCTGTTATGGTCCACTCTGTTACTGTTAACTCTGTTACGGTCAACTCTGTTAAGGTCAACTCTTTTACGGTCAAATCTGTTACGGTCAACTCTGTTAGGGTCCACTCTGTTACGGTCAACTCTGTTAGGGTCAACTCTTTTACTGTCAAATCTGTTAAGGTCAAATCTGTTGCGGTCAACTTTGTCACTGTTAACTCTTTTACTCTCAAATCTATTACTGTCAAATCTGTTAAGGTCAACTCTTTTCCTGTCAAATCTGTTAATGTCAACTATGTTACGGTCAACTCTGTTATGGTCAACACTGTTATTGAAAACTCTGTTTTTGACAACTCTGTTATGGTCAACCCTGTTAATGTCAATTCTATTACTCTCAAATCTATTACTGTCAAATCTGTTAATGTCAACTTTGTTACTGTCAACTCTGTTAAGGTCAACTCTGTTATTGGCAACTCTGTTAAGGTCAACTCTGTGATTGGCAACTCTGTTACTGTCAATTATGTTACTCTCAAATCAATTACTGTCAAATCTATTAAGGTCAACTCTTTTATTGTCAACTCTCTTAAAGGCTTAGACTGTTTAACAATTAGTTACAGAATCCAATTCCCCCTATCACATTTACGCATGTATCATTATTTTACATTAATAATGAATTCAGTTCACTTTAAGAACTGTTTGCATTGTAGGAATAAACGAAAAGCAGGAATAAAATAAATGCCACTTATTGATCAGAAAAGGCATTTTTCATAACCGTTAAAAGCTTTTTTACAGAACAAATGCTGATCAAGAAGCATTCTAAAGTAATAATCCAAAAATAAAATGTAAAACTCCAATTTCTTCTCTGTAACACAAAAGAAGAAACTGAACTCTGTAGAATAGTTCTCCTCCATGTAATTTCAATAAAAGGAAGGCACAATGACACAAAAGTGCCCTAAAAGTATCATAAAAGTGACCCGTATGACATTATTTCAAGTCATACAATAATTTTGTGCGAGGAACAATCTGAAATATATGGACATCCTGACATCCACTTTAGTTAATAAGTCAAATCTATTCAATGAATCATTTCGTGCAGTTCATAAAACTGTTCTGGATGATTTGTTCACAAATTATAGTGATTCAGTTAAATACTTCAAATCACAGACTTATTTTTAGTTGCCTTTTTGAATCGGCTTCAGTCTGTATCCATTGGCTAGTAGCTGAGATTATTACTGAGAGTATGCAGTGTGTACGTGGTCTATAAGGAAATAAGACCAGCACCATCTGCTCCTCTTTCAAGCCCAAAAGTTCATTTCAAGAAGACAAAAGTGCAGATGTCAGAGTCTCGGCTGTAAAAGCTGTACTTCTGCTGATCGGCCAGGATTCCCTGCTCTGACATAGTTTGCCATTCTAATACTAAAAATGACAATGATGTCCAATAGATTTTTTCTTCTTTCCTTTCACCAGGAATTTGGATTTCTTGTTTTGGGGTGCTACAAAATACTGGAATTTCCAACTTCAATATGATACTACAAAAAATATTGATATTCTATACAATTTTACTAAACTAAATTGAACCTAAAACCAAATCTAAATTAAATCTAAAACCAAGCCAACTCTAAAACTAAAATAGACGAAACCAAAATTAAATAAAATAAATAAATAAATAAATAAACAAACAAATACATACAACCCAGATCGGAAAATGTTGGGACAGTATGGAAAAAATAAAGTAGTGATTTCTAAATCACAGTACAGAGTCTTTGTTGTCGCATTTTGAACTTCAAAATGCACCACACATTCTCTAGAGACAGGTCAGGACTGTAGACAGGCCAGTCAAGTACCTCTACCCCTTTTCCTCCAAAGCCAGGACTTTGTAATGTGTGCTGAATGTGGTTTTGCATCGTCTTGATGAAATATGTACTTTTCAGCATTAAAGGTGCCATCACGAAAGTACAAGTTACCTTTTCCAGGGCACTGACACAACCCAATACCATGACAGACCCTGGCTTTTGGACTTGTTGCTGGTAAAAGTCTGGATGATCCTTTTCTTGTTGGGCTCAAGGGGTCCATTTCCCCCCAAAAATACCTGAAATGCTGATTCATCTGACCACAGTACACGTTTCCACTGTCTGATGGTCCATTTCAGATGACTCCAGAGAAGTGGAAGGCGCTTCTGGACACTGTTAACACAGGGCTGCCTTTTGACACAGTACAGTTTTATTTGGCATCTGTGAATATAACTACGTATTGTGGTACTGTACAAAGGTTTGCCAAAGTAGTCCTGATCCCATGTGGTGATATCACTTATCGATGAATGAGTATTCTTGATGCAGTGCCGCCTGAAAGATCAGAGAGCACAGTAAATTTGGAAATCACTACTTTCTTTTTGATTTGGGTTTTCCATACTGTCCCAACTTTTTCTGAATTACGGTTTTAAATAAATAAAACAACTTGAGCTCTATTATATTATACTATGGTTGGATGGTTGTGGCTTCCTGTTGGTGGATCTCATGTGATTAATCCTGCCCACACGCCAGTAAACACCAATTAGAGAAGAGGCAGGGTGACTAATTTAATTAAAAATGACAAGGACAGGAACAAAACGTGTAATAAACTCTGCAAGACTGCATGAAAATATGATTTTTTCATTATGATTTCATAGTTGCACTAGCCACAATAAAATACTATATTAAAATAGTCTTGATACACAAAATCCTATAAGAAAACAATAATATATACACTGATATAGGCATCATGTCATTTCTATTAAAAATGCATCTGTCAGAAGAACAAAAGCATCTCCTCTGGGATACTGACTCTCCTTCTCTTCCCTCCATCTCATGCAAACAATCCCACTTGGAGTATAATTCATCAGATATCAGGGAGGAATCAATATCCTATTGAACTGCGGTACAGAAACTACAGTCTCGACATGATCTTATACAGTGCAGTAGAGCTCTCAAGAAATAAACAAGATGACAATATTCACAAGCACCTCTGAATGTTTCCTTGGACTCACAGAGAAAACCTTGAAAATGTACATGCCTGCCCAAAACGACCAATTAATGCCACAGCTGAGGTGGCAGAAAAGCAGCAAGTGAGATCCGAAACCATGGTCACCTAAACAACTTAACTATTCTTAGGTGTAAAGCGAAAGTCAGAGACTGCTGAGAGGAAACACGGGTAAAGAGTCAAGGCTTTAGGAGGATGCATTTCAAAGATACTGTGAAAACTGACATGAAATCAATAGCACACCTGACTCACTTCCCATTTTGTTTCCTGATATCCTAATTCATTATTTTCTGATATTCTGATACATTATTTTCCTGATGATACGATACATTATTTACTGATATTTCGATACACTATTTTCTAATATTCCAATACATTATTTTCAGATATTTCGATACAATATCTTCCTATATTCCGATACATTATTTACCACTATTCTGATACAGGTGGTTCATCTGAAAAAGAGAGATTTTCCACTTTTCCGATACATTATTTTCCAATATTCCAATTTATTATTTTGTGATATTGCAATATATTATCTTACAATATTCTATACATTATTTCTGATATTGCGATATAATACTCTCCAATATTCTGATAAATTATTTTCTGATATTCCGATGCTTTATTTTCCGATATTTCAATACATTATTTCTGATATTTCAATAAATTATTTTCCGAAATTCTGATTCCTTTTTTTCTGATATTCCCATACATTATTTACTGATATTCCGATACATTATTTTTCAATATTCTGATACATTATTTTCCTGATATTCCCATACATTATTTACTGATATTCCGATACATTATTTACTGATATTCCGATACATTATTTTTTAATATTCTGATACATTATTTTCCTGATATTCCCATACATTATTTACTGATATTCCTATACATTATTTTCCAATATTCTGATACATTATTTTCCTGATATTCGATACCTTATTTACTGATATTCCTATACATTATTTTCCAATATTCTGATACATTATTTTACGATATTCCGATACATTATTTTCTGATATTCCGATACATTATTGCCCAATATTCTGGTACATTACTGTCCAATATTCCGATACATTATTTTCCAATACTCCGATACATTATTTCCGATTTTCTGATACATTATTTTCCAATGTTCCGAATCATTACTTTCCGATATTTCAATACATTATTTCTGATATTCCGATACATTATTTCCGATATTCCGATACATTATTTTCCAATATATTATTTCCGATATTCCAATACATTATTTTCCAATACTCTGATACATTATTTCAGATATTCTGACACATTATTTTCCAATATTCTGAATGATTATTTTCCGATATTTCAATACACTATTTCTGATATTCCGATACATTATTTTCCATTATTTCAATACATTATTTCCAATATTCCGATACATTATTTTCTGATATTCCGATACATTATTGTCCAATATTCTGGTACATTATTGTCCAATATTCCGATACATTATTTTCCAATACTCCGATACATTATTTCCGATTTTCTGATACATTATTTTCCAATATTCCGAATCATTACTTTCCGATATTTCAATACATTATTTCTGATATTCCGATACATTATTTCCAATATTCCGATACATTATTTTCCAATATATTATTTCCGATATTCCAATACATTATTTTCCAATACTCTGATACATTATTTCAGATATTCTGACACATTATTTTCCAATATTCTGAATTATTATTTTCCGATATTTCAATACACTATTTCTGATATTCCGATACATTATTTTCCATTATTTCAATACATTATTTCCAATATTCCGATACATTATTTTTCAACACGCCAATACCTTATTTCTAATATTCAGACACATTATTTTCCGATATTTCGATATGTTATTTTCCAATATTCAGATACATTATTTTCCAATATTCCAACACCCTATTTTCTACTACTATTTTCTTATGAATGACATTAAATATTTAGCTTCCATGACTAATTTAAAGACTCCTTCAGGTCATTAGATTAAACTACTCATTTATACAGCACCTTTTAAGACTAATCTTTTTAGGTAGAATTTTGAATGCTTATTATTAAATATTTAGATACATTGTAATATATCTGCAATTATAATTATAAATCAAACAATGTTGTAATTGGTGTATATACTTATGAACAGTTTGATTTAGTCTTTGTTTTGATTTAGGTTTAGTACTTCTGTTGTAAATTGGGTGAACTGTGTTTGTGTGTGTATACATACACATTCGTAACACATATATACATATACATACATGTAAATATACATATATACACACACATATACTTACGGTATATTATTATACATATTTCATTAAGCATTAAAAATAACAAATGTGTTTAACATATTCATAAAACAAATTAGATTAATTCAAATTATACTCAAATAACTATAATTTCAACACAACAAAACATCTATGGATATCACAATGTCTATTTTATGACTTTCTACTATTTTTTTATGCTAAACCAGATTTGCAAGCGATGTAACAACACAGGTTTTCATTATATGAATTAGCCGCTGTAAACTGCTACAAAAAACAACAATAATTTTCCATTATTAAAAAAAAAACAACAACAATAATTTCCTTTAGGCATGTTTTTAGTAAATTATGATTTCATAGTACACCGAGTTCCTTTATTTTATAAGATCAAGCTAAATGTGACTTATTTATGACTCGACCTCAATCGTTCAATGTTCTTGCAGTAAATGCTCACTGACGCACCGTTTTATCATGTCCTAAAACTCACTGTTACTTAAGGCGACGCTGTGAATAACCCACATGAACGGTAGTGGTGTAAGATCTCTCATAAAGGCCTGTGATGATTAATGAGTGCTGGATGTGCTGTGCTGCGGGGAGCTCCGCGGTTCCTCTGCTCCTGTAGGGACCAAAACTCTCTCACCTGCAGAGGGAACACATTTCGCATGCAGATATTATAATGGGCAGCAGGCCTGCGGGGTGCTAAAGTAGGACGCAGCTGGTTATACAGATGTCACCAATCTAGAGGTGTGTTTAGGCTCCGTGACTGAAAAAAAAAGACTGAGTTTTTTTTATTAGAGGCATAATCGATAGCGCAAGTTGCTCAATTTCACTGAAATCCTCATGCCATTTTTCTTTTTTTAAAGTTACAGTAAATTTAACACACTTTAAAGGAACACTTTTGTCTCATTTTACAAATCCCCCTACAGGTTTTACAATTATTTAATCCATTTAGGCAATTTCTAAGACTGGTAACCGCACTTTTAGCTTAGCTTAGCATAGATCATTGATTCGGATCAGACCATTAGCATCTCGTTCAAAAATGATCAAAGAGTTTAGATGATTTTCCTATTTCAAGCTTGACTCTTCTGTAGTTACATCGTGTAATAAAACTGACTGAAATAAAAAGTTGCTATTGTCCAGGCTGATAGGAACTACACTCTAATTCTAATGCAGCTGATGCAATGATATTACGCAGTGCCTGAAAATATTTCCTAGCTAGGTATCTAAATAACTGCACCCATGGTACAGCAATGTTACTTGATTATTAAGCCTGAATGAGATTTAAAGGGTCACGAAACACCAAAACACTTTTTTTGAGCTGTTGACAGTCATATATGTGTCCCACACTGCTATAAACACTATTACGACACATATATTGCACTAAAAAGTGAAAATTGGTTGTTTTTGCGTTATTTTGAGCAAATTCGTTCTTCCGGTTTGAAACAAATTTTTGAAGCTACGTCACGGCCATGAGATACATAGGTGTAAATCCAGCCAGGAGAGTGGCTGTCTGTCTTTTTGAGCACATTCTGACGTATTTGAGTGTGCGGCATTAATTCATGAGAAGACGTGCTTCAAACCAATCAGCGCGCTCTATTGTGTATGACGTAAAACTTCATTAATATGCATGATAGCTCCGGAAACTGTATACACTGTACAGACGGCAGAGAGACGCCACGTTGTGTTGCTAAAACAAGTGAAAGAACAAGAATTTGGAGACACGGGTGGTCGGTGTGCAGCAACAAGGTTTTGTTTTCATTTTCCCTCTATGAGAGAGCAGCTGCTGGACTCACATGTGGATTACAGTGCACGCGACACGCGACAGAAACGCGTTTGTAAGGAACATTTTTTACCCGAGAGCTTTTCGCATCTGAAAATGATGAAATCCGGATTTGCCGCTTGTTTCCTTTTAATAAAAAGACACAGCTCCAGTTTGATTGTCTGTCTACAGATTTGGTAAGTGTGTTTGCAGTGCAGTGCCCTTTGTTTTACCCAGATTGCAAAGTTAGTTCGTGGTCAGCAGAGCTCTTTCAGTTTTTAAAGACATACCTCAGTCAAAATGATTTAGTTACTAAGTTTACAGTATGTTAATATCACTGCAATATTATAGTCCAATTTTATAGACTGAAAGATCCGCTGTAAATGCTGCTCTCCAAATGTAAACATGATCAAACTTTTCCCGTTGTGCAGGATTTTCGCCGCATTTTGTGACAGGATATAGTCTATATACACACGGCTTTCTGACGCTACCTACCGAGTCATCTAAGTTAGAGAGAAATGCGGAGGATTTTTTTTTTCTCCCATTCGCCGTGCGGTATCAAACATTGGATTAAAACTTCATTCTCCAGCAGTTCCTCGCTTTCAATATCTCGTTTGTCACAGGCAACATGCAGGAAATGTTCCTGAATAAAAAGTGAAAGTGCCAAACTGCAGTTAAAGTCGACAAATTAATAATTTGGCAAGTAGTTCGATTACTGATGGCCATGTAAACACAGTTACTGTCTTTCTCCCCTGCGTCTGCGTGCCCAAACAGAAACTCCCATATTTGCATACCCTTCCCTCTTTCCCTCCCCTGACACTCCCACCTAAACAGAGCTGGACACGCCCACTTTTCCTGACTTTTTTCAAACTAGAGGTGTGAAAACACCCTGCTGAGACAGGGGGTTTCATGGCCCTTTAAATGATTTCTGCTAACAAATGGGCTTTATGCACAGCTAGTGTGTTTTCAGCCAATGATGAACTTCCGGTGAAAGCTTTATGTGACTATTTTTAATTTCATAAGGTTCCTTTTACAGCATCGATGTTGTAATGTAATTAAAATATAATCAGTTAAATAGACTTAAGCATCCATTTGATTGCTAAAGAGTAAAAAGAGACGTAAGACCATTTAAACACAAGTGCCGTCATAGGCTAGTGCAGAAACTCCATTGAAAATACTGAGGTAAAATTAATTCTCATATTTTAAAGACATGGCGGACATTTTTTTATTTTTTTCAGTGGATCTTGTTTGGTCTGATACCCACTTTATACCGTATCTCAATTAGGCAGTGGAGATCGCTGTTTTTTAAAGAAATCAGATCTTAAACACAGCGATTTTGTATGGGATGACAGTTTACCGGAAGCCCTGAGGCTGCCTGGCTGCAATTAAAGGTCTGTCTGTATATACCATGTAAATAGCAAATGTGCTGTGGTACGACCACAAAGGGAATGTGAGATGAGACTCTAATTGGATAAACGTGCATCACACATGAAACTCATCTATAACTCATTAAGAACTTTAAGGACAGCACTTTTAGACCATGCGCTGCGCATGCAGACTGTTTTTCCCATCCTTAAAATAGCAAAACTGGATTTGGACATGCTCTAAATGCAAATGTAACATGTGCGTTAGACCTAAGTCTCCAGTAGTCCTTCTGTTATGGCAAACAATAAGGGCTCATAAGGGCCTGAAGTGTCCATCAGTTGTAACCTTCGAAGTGTCCCATCAACTCTTCCATAAAATCCTGGTTCAGTCTAAAAGTTTTAGGAGCATCTCACTCAAAAATAATCAAAGAGTTTAAATGATTTTCCTATTTCAAGCTTGACTCTTCTGTAGTTACATCATGTACTAAGACTGACATAAAATAAAAAGTTGCTATTGTCGAGGCTGATATGGCTATAGGAACTATACTCTCATTCTGACGTAATAATCAAGGAACTTTGCTGCTGTGGCTGCAGCAGGAGCAATGACATTACGCGGTGCCTGAAAATAGTCCCCAGCTAAGTAACTCGACAACTGCACTCATGGTGCAGCAGCAAAGTTCCTTGATTATTATGCCTGAATGAGATTTAAATGATTTCTGATTACAAATTCCTCCATGTAAATAGCAAATGTGCTTTGGTGCTATCACAACTCTCTATTAAAGAGAATGTGAGATGATTATTAGAATGTGAGATAAAGATCATTAAGGACTTTAAGGACAGCACTTTTAGACCATGTGCCGCGCACGCAGACTGTTTTTCCCATCCTTAAAACAGCAAAACTGGATTTAGACATGCTCTACTGTAAATGCAAATGTGACATGTGCGTTAGACCCAAGTCCCCGGTAGTTGTTCTGTTATGCCAGACAATTTCCATCCACAAAGGCTCATAATGGCCTGAAGTGTCCATCAGTTCTAACCTTAGAAGTGTCCCCCCCAACTCTTTCATAAAATCCTGATTCAGTCTAGAAGTTTTAGGAGCATCTCACTCAAAAATAATCAAAGAGTTTAGATGATTTTCCTATTTAAAACTCTTCTGTAGTTACATCATGTAATAAAGCTGACGTCAAAATTAAAAGTTGCTATTTTCTAGGCTGATATTAGGAACTATACTCTCATTCTGGCGTAATAATCAAGAAAATTTACTGCTATGGCTGCAGCAGATGCAATGATAATTTTCAGTGCCTGAAAATAGTCCCTACCTAGGTATCTAAATAACTGCACCCATGGTACAGCAAAGTTAATTAATTATTTCGCCAGAATGAGATTTAAATGACTTCTGCTTACAAATTCTGCCTTGTAAATAGCAAATGCACTATGGTACGACCACAAAAGGAATGTGAGATGAGACTCTAACTGGATTAACGCGCATCACACATAAAATTCATCTATAACTCATTAAGAGCATTAAGGATGTTAAGCACTTTTAGACCATGCGCTGCGCATGCAGACTGTATTTCCCATCCTTAAAATAGCAAAAGTGAATTTGGACATGCTCTCAATGCAAATGTGACATGTGCGTTAGACTCCAGTGGTCCTTCTGTTATGCCAAACAATAAGAGCTCATAAGGGCCTGAAGTGTCCATACCTTCGAAGTGTCCCTATCCTGGTTCAGTCTAGAAGTTTTAGGTGCTTCCTCTCTATCATTGACTCCAGTTTAAACATGAGGGTTTAATCTACTACCCTACTCATTTCTGGCATGGGTGTATGAAAATCACTTAATTTGTTGTTTTTGGAGTGTCAGAACACATTGGTGGACTAGCTGTTCAGTGTTTCAGCTTTCAGGCCACACTAGAGGCCATGGTCTTTAGCCTCCTTGTTAGAGCCACCAACTCTCATGCAAAGAATCGCCGGTTCGATCCCAGCTTTGGAGCGCGTTGGGTGCAGTGGGACTGATGGGTTACACTTGGGGGCTCGTCCGGGATGGGAGTGAGGTTTAAGGGGGGTGAGTGTAAATGAAGGCCTGTAACCGAAGGTAACTGTGAACATTTATACTACACTGAACTGAACTTAATATGTGAAAACTGGACTGAAGCAGTTTCATCTGACTAGAACTGCATCTATGTTAAGCTGCTTTGACACAATCTACATTGTAACAACGCTATAGAAATAAAAATGAATTGATAGGAATCGTAATGACTCCGCCATCTTCTGGAAAGCAGCAGCTAATTTGCATTTCAAGGGACACACGCAAAAACGATGTGTTTTTGCTCACAGCTGAATAGTACTGCTGGGTATTTTGAGCTGAAAATTCACAAACACATTTTGGGGACAACAGATATTTATTTGACATCTTATGAAAAGTGCCATAATATGACATCTTGAAACATAACGTGAATAGGAAGGGAATCAATGGATGCCCATGTTGGAAATGATTCATTCATTCACTCATCAAAACTCTAATGGCAGACGGCTGCTTCTCACTCAGGGCTGTCTATGCTAACGAGGGAGAGATGGTCACTAGTGGGCAGGGCTTTCCCACGCTGATGAAGTGTTTCTGCAGACTGTTTTTATCAAGTGTGATTATAAAAAATAAAATTAATAAATTTTGACCATTAGATGCGGTATATATTCACCACACAGCTGTGTTTAAACCACTTATAAAAGTGATTTTTGCATTAAGCTCCCCTTTAAGACACACAGAAGCTGCTGCAAAACTAGGCAACAAGAACATAATTCTGCAAATCAGACATACAATAAGACGGGGCGAATGTCACATAGCAAAATAGTTCAATGTGCATAATTACATAATTACGTAATTACCCAGAGAGGTGTCACCGACAGAAAGTAAACTTCCTGACAAAAATTTGACGTGAAGTACAGAAGAGGCGAAAAGTCTTCTTCGGGAGAGGAAAAAAAGATGTCTTTTTATATTCGCTGTTGTTGAAAAGGTGTTTTAGGCCTAATTATTGAACTTTTATGACAGAAATGAGAGTGACTGATGTGCCTGGAAGGTCTTTAAGTTCTCAAGTACGTGTTTCCATAGCAACTCTGAGAAGTATAATATGAACAGCCTGCTAGACTCATTCCTGCCCCACAATCCAGCATGAAACGTCACTGAGCCAAACATCATCTGACAATCTGGAGAGAAAAAAAAAACAACTTACTGAACTGCTTTGGGTAAAAAAAAATAATAATAAAATAGAGAGCCATAGAAAGATACACAGAGTGATTTTCATGTAGGTTTTGTAGACCTGGAAAATTGCTAATATTATGGTCTGTTGCTGTACATAGCTAAGTATTTACAGCACTTTGGTAATAAATTTATACTGAAACATGTACAATAATAAACTGGTAAACTGTAGGCTGATAAACAATGAAGTATACTTTAGTTTTTATTACACTAAACTGTGGCATATTGTAGTATAAAATAATACCCTGTATGTAACCTTCTTGTTAGAGCAACCAAACCTCATTCCTCTGACCTCAAAAGGTGCTCTAGCGCTAGTGGCCATTGAGGTTTAGAGGGCTGAGTGTAACAGAGGCCAACTAGCGAAGTGCTGTGCAGGTAAACCTCACAACTCTGACCTCAAAAGGTGCTCAAGTGACAGACCCTAGAGGCCATGGTCTTTAGTCTCCTTGTTAGAGCAACCAACTCCCATGCAAAGAATCACTGGTTTGATCCCAGCTCAGAGCAGGTTAGGTGCAGTAGGACTGGTGGATTACACTTGGGGGCTCGTCCGGGATGGGTGTGAGGTTTAAAGGGTCACGAAACCCCCTGTCTCAGCAGGGTGTTTTCACACCTCTGTTTTGAAAAAAGTCAGGAAAGTTGGGCGTGTCCAGCTCTGGGAGTGTGGGAGTGTCGGGGGAGGGAAAGAGGATATGATTTGCATAGAAGGGCGTTTCCATTTGGAACGCGCTGATCACAGGCAAAACAAACATACAGAGGCTGATTTGATACCGCATGGCGAATGAGAGAAAAAAAAAATCCTCCGTATTTCTCTGTAACTTATGTACTCGGTAGGTAGCGTCAGAAAGCCGTGTGTGTATAGACTACCCTGTCACAAAATGCGGCGAAAATCCTGCACGACGGGAATAGTTTGTGTTTACATGTTTACACTCGGAGAGCAGCATTTACAGCGGATCTTTCGGTCTATAATATTGTACTGTAATATTGCAGTGATATTAACATACTGTAAACTTAGTAACTAAATCATTTTGACTATGGTATGTCTTTAAAAACTGAAAGAGCTCTGCTAACCATGAACTAACTTTGCAATCTTGGTTAAACAAAGGGCACGGCACTGCAAACACTTACCACATCTGTAGACAGACAATCAAACTGGAGCTGTGTCTTTTTAATAAAAGGAGACAAGCGGCAAATCCGGATTTCACCATTTCCAGATGCGAAAAGCTCTCGGGTAAAAATGTTCCTTACAAACGCGTTTCTGTCGCGTGCACTGTAATCCACACGTGAGTCCAGCAGCTCTCTCATAGAGGGAAAATGAAAACAAAACCTTCGTTGCAACACACGAATAAACGCAACACCGACGACTCTTGTCTCCAAATTCTTGTGCTTTCACTTGTTTTAGCAACACAACGTGGAGTCTCTCTGCCGTCTGACTCTGAAGAATGTAAACACAGGTAAACAGTCTCCGGAGCTATCATGCATATTAATGAAGTTTCACGTCATACACAATAGAGCGCGCTGGTTGGTTTGAAGCACGTCTTTCTCATGAATTAATGCCGCACACTCAGATACGTCACTATGTCCGCGAAAAGACAGACAGCCACTCTCCAGGCTGGATTTACACCTATGTATCTCATGGCCGTGACGCAGCTTCAAAAATTCGTTTCAAACCGGAAGAACGAATTTGCTCAAAATAACGCAAAAACAACCAATTTTCACTTTTTAGTGCAATATATTTGTCCTAATAGTGTTTATAGCAGCGTAGGACACAGATATGACTGTCAACAGCTCAAAAAATGTGTTTTGGTGTTTCGTGACCCTTTAAGGGGTGAGCATAACAGAGGCCAGCTAGCGAAGTGCTGTGCAGGTAAACCCCACTCCTCTGACCTCAAAAGGTCCTCTAGCCACATACGCTAGAGGCCATGGTCTTAAGCCTCCTTGTTAGAGCAACCAAGTCTCATGCAAAGAATTGCCAGTTTGATTCCAGCTCAGAGCAGGTTGGGTGCGGTAGGACCGGTGGGTTACACTTGGGGGTAGAGCTGTACTCAGGCCATAAAAAATAGGCCCGATAGGGTCTGAGCCCGACAGAATTCAGCCCGAGCCTGAGCCCGACAATTTGATTGACAGCTTTATAAAGCCGGAACCCGTTAATAACCCGACATTATTCAAATGTGCACATGCACACAGCTCTTTTGCCTTTTTTCAAGAACGAGTCATTTATATGTTTTAACATAATTTATTCATAACAAACATAGGCTATAGACCACTTTGAAGTCGGAACAAAGTCCTGTGCTCGCTGCCTGTAATGTTAACTTACATTATGCTCACTATCCTCGGCCCGCTCTTAATTTTGATTCTGTAAAATGTCCAATAAACACAGCGAAAATTGACCTCATTAAGTCTCAACCTTTATTACAGCTCATGACGGACATTTCCCAAAGAGGGAATAACAGAAATCTGACCTGAGACGGTGTGTGGGAGCTCGAGTGCCCATCAAGCGTACCGTTGTGATCGATGACTCTTGCTTGTTTTTATTAATGCCTGTGACATCGGTTACGTCATTTTGACAGTGGAGTGTTGCTGTTTGATTCGTACTCGTAATCAGGTTGTCGTGTCCCGTCGTAAATTTATCAGTCATATACAAACAGACAAAGAAAATGTTGCATCTGAGTCTGTTCTAATGGCAGATTTTGGAATTGTACCCACGTAAAATTACGAGTACGTTTTGTTTTCCTTTAAGATTTTATAATTACAGATGTGGGAATTTTAATTATGCACAAAATATTTATGACAGTGATTTTATTCCATAGACATACAGCAGATTTTCTTGCTTATTGGCATGTGTCTGCTTATCACAAGAAAACAACAAGCTTTATTAGAGCTCGGGTGGAGCAAGGTTCATTGCTGCGCACTGTCACTTAATTATCACTATTTTTCAGCATGATAATGATCCCAAACACACTGCTAATGTAAGGAAATTTTATTTGGAGAGAAAAACAGTGGATGAAACAAAGATAGTCATGAAATGGCCTCTATAGAGTCCAGACCTGAAAATTATATGCACTATGTTTAGGGAATATTATAGGCAGAATGAGATTCACCTGAAGAGAAAAAATAAGATAGAGCATGCTAAATCTAAGGAAGAACTCTTAGAAATGCTGAAAGCTGCTGAATGGCAGATCATTTCAGAAAAGACTCAACAGAAAAGTTCAGGCTGTTGCTCAGTGATCAAGCTGGTGCTGATTCGATCTGTATATGAAGTTGAACAGCATAATAGGGGTGGGATGGGGGAGGTTGGACACCTCCATGATTTCCGAGATATTATATCAAATTCGCATGGGATGTCTGCATAACTCAACTAGACCCCTTGAATGAGTATTGTTTGTATTTAAGATATTATGATTAGTCTGATCCTGGAAGAAAACTACGAGAATGACTCCTGCTGGCGTGACTTTATGCTTTGTAGCCCTGCAGCTCTTTTTCATGTAGATTAAAGGAAGTTGACAGTGTAAAAAGCACAAGAGGACACTATTTCAATTTTAGTTAACTATAATAAGCATGGTTGAAACAAGCAAAACCGCCCACAGGGAAAAGTTGTGTGAAAAAGCCTCTATATTTGGGTCAGAATGTAGCAGAACAGCATAATCCTTAAAAAATAAAGAGAGAGTACAGTTTTCAGGAACAAAGCGAGAGAGGGAAAAATAAGCCTTGCTCTGATTGAGGATGCATAAATCTAGGCTGTTGCTTAGTGTGTTCTTAATGCTACCTATAAAGCTTTAATGAAATAGTCTAGTTCCTGTTTATCTAACCAACCTTCTGTCTCACTACAATCCAACTCGCTCTTTAAGATCTCAAAACAGCAAAGTCTACTAAAGGAGGTCGAGCGTTCTCATATATGGCTCCTAAACTTTGGAATATCGTTCCTAATAATGTCCGAGGCTCAGACACACTTATAAACTTGAACAGACAATAAGATAATAAACAGATAATAAGATAATAAACACAAATAAGAAACTTGAATTAAACAGACCCTCTAGTTTTTCAAAAAATTTTGTGATTTTTGGCGGTAAAAATAATTTTGTGGTGGTAATTTCCAGAAATTTGCTAAAAATCTTGCGATTAAAAATATATATATAATTTTTTTTTTAATTACCAAATTTAATTACCATATTAGGTAGCCTACTATGTTAGATGTGCAATCTTCATGACACAAATCATAAAAATAAAGCTTCTTTATTTTGGTGTCTTGTCAAGACACAATCTAAAAAAAGATTTTAAATAGTAGGGATTAAGCCAAAGAAAGGTTGTATAACTCTTATTTTTACCCACAATCTTACTTTCTCTTTCTCAAATTTCACTCCCCGAACATCATGTATCTCACTCAGGACATGCGTTAGGGCTTCCCCTACCGTAATACACCTAGAACACAGATTTCCATAAAACTCGTCAATGGAAGCGTTTTTTTCTTGTCAATGGCTGCAAAAAAGTTAAACTAAATAATTTATTGTTTTGACGTATACATCACAATACCAGTCATACATGTAAACATAAATAATATCCTTCAATTCTATATATTTTCACACCGGCGCAACCCTAATTTTCACGTTTTGTGCCACATTGTTTAAATAGCAAGTCCACTTGTGCCACTTTGTGAGGTCATGGGTGTGCCGCTCTAGAAAAAAGGTGTGTGTTAAGGCACATTGTTGGTGTGTTGCTATTTTGAGGAACTAAATTCGACGGTGCCATTGGCCAGCTGAAAGCTGCTCTAAAGTCCAGCACAGATTGCGTTAGTTATGCGCCTATGCAAGTCCAAATGTTTACACATTGCTTAATACACACAGGATGTACAGCAATAGACAAATATCTTTACAAATGAAAAAAAAAATTAAAGGATTAAAATGTTTAAAATTATTATTTTTTTACATAAATATAAAAACCACTGCCTCCATGCCTATTTCTTCAGTTTATTCACGGCAATATGCATGTGTATAATGTTATTATTATTAGCAGTATTATTATATGCATATTTATATTTGTTTTAATAAAAACAAGTTTAGATTTGTCCACCTGTCGAGTTTGGGAGACGTCTGCATCACCATATGGTGGATAAGAACAGGACGTGTGTTTGGAAATAACTCAGTTTTTTGAGCACACTTCATTATTATTGTTCATTTATTTGTTTGCTGGAAATCAGAACTGAATTTAGAAATAGTTTTGAAACAAATCTCTGTGCTTAACAAACTAAATTAAATGTGCAGACTAATGGATGTCTACAGTACAACACCGTTTCCTAACTCCATGAAAGTAAAGGAGCAAAGAGTAAAAGTAAAGTCAAGAGAAAGTAAAGAGACCGAATGGAGGAGGCTTGTTCTGTAGATGTTCTTTATCCTCGCACTGCAGATGCTGTTTAAGTGTTTTCTCGCTAGTGAATCATTCATTTTTTCCACTTGCAAAGTCCGCCATGTAAATAGCAAATGCGCCACGGCGCGACGCAACTGACTCTTAAAGGTAATGGGAGATGAGACTCTGATTGGTTTAATGCACGTTATGCTCAAAACACACCCATAACACATTAAGAGAATAAGCACAACCCTGTTAGACCATACGCCGGGGCACAGACCATATTTTTCCGTCCTTAAAATAGCAAAAGTGGATTCAGGCATGCCTTTAATGATTTTGCACCATGTGCTTTAGACTTTGCGCTTAGATCGTTAAAATAGAGCCCTTTGTGTCAAGGGTTTCACATCAATAACCCTGAGTTTGAGCATAATAACGATGCTTGACTGAGCAAACAGCACTAAAAAGAGCACGCACTTAAAGACTGGAAACAGACAAAATTGGGGAAAAACCTGATAAATGATTCCACTTAATTAAATTACAGGAAGGGAAATAGCAGGGGTTTCAGAGAAGCCCTAATGGTTCACTTTTATAAAAGAGATAGTTCACTCAAAAATGAAAATTACCTCATCATTTACTCTCCCTCATGTGGTTTTAAAGCGCAGTAGGTAGTGCTGTCGCCTCACAGCAAGAAGGTCACTGGTTCGAACCTCGGCTGGGTCAGTTGGCATTTCTGTGTGGAGTTTGCATGTTCTCCCCATGTTCGCGTGGGTTTTCTCCGGGTGCTCCGGTTTCCCCCACAAGTCCAAAGATATGCTGTACAAGTGAATTGGGTAAGCTAAAATTGTTTGTAGCGTATGTGTGTGAATGAGAGTGTATGGGTGTTTCCCAGTACTGGAAGAGGATCCGCTGCGTAAAACATATGCTGGATAAGTTGGTGGTTCATTCCGCTGTGGCGACCCCAGATTAATAAAGGGGCTAAGCCGAAAAGAAAATGAATGAATGAATGTGGTTTTAAAGCTTTATGGGTTTCTTTCTTCTGTTGAACACAACAGAAGATGTTTTGAAGAATGCTGGTTGTTGGCACCTATCAAATTCCATTGTAAGAAAAAAAGTACAATGGAAGTCAATGAGAGCCAGCTAAAACATTTTTCAAAATATCTTCTTTTGTGTGTACCAGAAAAAAAGAATGAAGAATCAAGGGTGAGAATTTTCATTTTTGAGTGAACTATCCCTTTAATTCTCCCATTCTGGTCAGATGAAGAGTAAATGATGACTTTATTTTACACTTTAGCCTAAACTGTCCATTTTAAATAGTCATCTAACATTAAAATGCAGACCAGATCACTTAACACCAACCAAAACGCACCTTTGAGATGAGCGAGGCGTGGATCTTCTTGATGATGTCATCCATCTCCATGAGTTTGGGTCCTATTAGAGAGCTGTGGGGTCCGCTGATGTGCCCGATGTGGTCCAGACCCAGGTAATGAAGAATCAGAATATCCCAGTCGTCCCTCTTCAGAGTGTTGTCCAGATGACGGGTCACATTATTGTCCACCTGACAGCAACAATTCAGATGATGTACAGTAATGAATTACGAATTTCCAATAACTGATTTTGATCTTTGCCATGATGACAGTAAATAATATTTGACTAGATATTTGTCAAGATACTAGTATTCAGTTTAAAGTGACATTTAAAGGCTTAACTAGGTTAAATAGGCAAGTTAGTGTATTTAGGCAAGTCATTGTATAATGATGGTTTGTTCTGTAGACAATCGAAAACAAATATAGCTTAAAGGGGCTAATAATATTGACCCTAAAATGGTTTAAAAAAAATTAAAAACTGCTTTTATTCTAGCCGAAATAAAACAAATCAGACTTTCTCCAGAAGAAAAAATATTACCAGAAATACTGTGAAAATTTCTTGCTTTGTTAAACATCATTTGAGAAATATAATAATAATAATAATAATAATAATAATAATAATAATAATAAAAATAATAATTTTGACTTCAGCTGTAGTTTTACAAGCATATACTTTAATTTTTAGTGCTGTATTGGTACTTTTACTGCAGTATTTTTCTCCGACCTGCAGTCACTACTTTATATGATCATTTCTTTCTTGTCTACAGTGATTGGCCAAGTAGAATAATAAGTACCAAGATTCCTGTCCAATCAATCGTGCAATAAAAAGGGCATCAGACAGACTGACTCCAAAATACAGACACTTTATGAATGCAGCAAATATGTAAAGTGGGGAAAATTTATTTTAAGTGGGGGTAATAATCTATAAACTGTCGGCGCAATAGCCTAGTGGTTAGCAGGAACGCCCTGAAGTGCTATCACACCATACGTCGGCACTAACCACTAGGCTATTGCGCCAACATATGGTGCGGAAACACTTCAGGGTGTCCCGAGTTAAAATCTCGGCTTGAGAACATTTCCCGACCTTACCCCACTCTTTCTCTCCCACATTGCTTGCTGTTTGATTACTGTCCTATCTAATAAAAGGCTAAAAATAAATCTTAAAAAAAAAATAATAATAATCAATAAACTTAGGTGTATGGTACGACGAGTTTATTGTTTTTTTTTTTTTTGTTGTTTTTTTTTTGTTTTTAAGATTGATGATATGATATTACACAGTGCCTGAAAATACCACAAAATTTCTGATTATTACACCGGAATGAGAGTATAGTTCCTAGCTATATCGGACTAGAAAATAGCAACTTTTCACTTTCTGTTGGTCTTATCGCACTAAGTAATCAAAGAAGACTCAAGATTTAAATAGGAAAATAAAGAAACTCACTTTTTTATTATTTGTGAGTGAGATGCTAATGGTCTAATCCGATTCGATGATTTATGCTAAGCTAAGCTAAAAATGTTCCTGCCAGACTAAGATCAAGTGAATGGATTCAAAAACGGTCAAACTGAACTGTTCAACATTAGAGGAGTTGTAATATAAGCCTATTTCCAAAACATTATATTAGAAAATAGTGGAGTGCATAATTTCTTGCTGTGAAATCTTTAATGTTTTTTTATAAAGTGAGCATATAAAAATAATGTAATACTATTATAATAATAATTAAAGTTGAACATGTTTATTAGATTTTCATAATAGCACTTTTATGTATGTTACATGATACAACAAGGCTTTTAAAGAATGTTTATGTGTTTATCTTGCATTGTCATTATTGTATTGCATCGCATTATACAGGGAGTGCAGAATTATTAGGCAAGTTGTATTTTTGAGGATTCATTTTATTATTGAACAACAATAATGTTCTCAATGAACCCAAAAAACTCATTAATATCAAAGCTGAATATTTTTTAGTTTGTTTTTAGTTTGAGCTATTCTAGGAGGATATCTGTGTGTGCAGGTGACTATTACTGTGCAGAATTATTAGGCAACTTAACAAAAAACAAATATATACCCATTTCAATGATTTATTTTCACCAGTGAAACCAATATAACATCTCAACATTCACAAATATACATTTCTGACATTCAAAAACAAAACAAAAACAAATCAGTGACCAATATAGCCACCTTTCTTTGCAAGGGCACTCAAAAGCCTGCCATCCATGGATTCTGTCAGTGTTTTGATCTGTTCACCATCAACATTGCGTGCAGCAGCAACCACAGCCTCCCAGACACTGTTCAGAGAGGTGTACTGTTTTCCCTCCTTGTAAATCTCACATTTGATGATGGACCGCAGGTTCTCTATGGGGTTCAGAGCAGGTGAACAAGGAGGCCATGTCATTAGTTTTTCTTCTTTTAGACCCTTTCTTGCCAGCCACGCTGTGGAGTACTTGGACGCGTGTGATGGAGCAGCATGAAAATCATGTTTTTCTTGAAGGATGCAGACTTCTTCCTGTACCACTGCTTGAAGAAGGTGTCTTCCAGAAACTGGCAGTAGGACTGGGAGTTGAGCTTGACTCCATCCTCAACCCGAAAAGGCCCCACAAGCTCATCTTTGATGATACCAGCCCAAACCAGTACTCCACCTCCACCTTGCTGGCGTCTGAGTTGGACTGGAGCTCTCTGCCCTTTACCGATCCAGCCACGGGCCCATCAAGACTCACTCTCATTTCATCAGTCCATAAAACCTTAGAAAAATCAGTCTTGAGATATTTCAGCTTGACGTTTCAGCTTGTGTGTCTTGTTCAGTGGTGGTCGTTTTTCAGCCTTTCTTACCTTGGCCATGTCTCTGAGTATTGCACACCTTGTGCTTTTGGGCACTCCAGTGATGTTGCAGCTCTGAAATATGGCAAAACTGGTGGCAAGTGGCATCTTGGCAGCTGTACGCTTGACTTTTCTCAGTTCATGGGCAGTTATTTTGCGCCTTGGTTTTTCCACACGCTTCTTGCGACCCTGTTGACTATTTTGAATGAAACGCTTGAATGTTCGATGATCATGCTTCAGAAGCTTGGCATTGCTGCATCCCTCTGCAAGATATCTCACTATTTTTGACTTTTCGGAGCCTGTCAAGTCCTTCTTTTGACCCATTTTGCCAAAGGAAAGGAAGTTGCCTAATAATTATGCACACCTGATATAGGGTGTTGATGTCATTAGACCACACCCCTTCTCATTACTGAGATGCACATCACCTAATATGCTTAATTGGTAGTAGGCTTTCGAGCCTATACAGCTTGGAGTAAGACAACATGCATAAAGAGAATGATGTGGTCAAAATACTCATTTGCCTAATAATTCTGCACTGCCTGTACATGTACGTTTGCCCCCAGAAAAAAAATCTGAGAGCACGGATCATAAAACCAAGAATTTTAATATCGTCTTTAAACCACACATTACTGTGAGATACAGAATGACCACTGACATTTTTATGCATTTTATTTAGGTATTCTGCAATGATGTTATAAAGTTTCTGACTGCTTTACATTTCAAGCTATATTTCATCTTGCTTTTTGGCAATGTAAGTCTCAACTATTGCAGATTATTATTACTCTGAGGTATTGCTTTCCTCCTAAATCTCCTTATTCCCACTAAGCTAGCGTATATCATAATGTATGAGCCATAAATCTTAATCATGATCCTAAACAAAAACTCTAATTTACAGAAATGTATTTGTCTAAAATTTTAATAAACTCAAAAATAAAAATAGGCATTACATGTTTAAGAAATATAATAGTTGTGTGGATCAGATAAAAGTTCTATTGTCATAGTTTTTAGTCATGTGCTGACATGGAAACCTGCATATCTGAAGGGCAAAACATATATAGGGCCCTATCATACACCCGGCACAATAAGGCGCAAGACCTGTTTGCCCCGACGTGTTGCTACAGTATTTTCAGACCAAAGCAACCTTAATTTTCCTGTTTTCTGCCACGTTGTTTAAATAGCAAATCCATTTGCGCCACTTTGTGGACTCATGGGTGTTTCAGTCTAGAACAAAAGGTGTGTTAAGGCACATTGTTGGCACGTTGCTATTTTGAGGAACTAAAATAGCAATAGGCCAGCTGAAAGCAGGTCTAAAGTCCAGCACAGAGCAAATTAGTTGTGCGCCTCGCTTACACATTGCTTAAAACATGCAGGATGTACAGCAATACGCAAATATCTTTACAAATGAAAAAGAATTAAAGTAATAAAATATTTTTTAAAATAATACTTTCTACATAAATATATAAAACCACTGCCTTCATGCTTTCTTCATCTCGGGGGGCTTTTTTTAGTTTATTCATGACAATTAGCTTTTGTATAATGTTATTATTACTAACAGTATTATTTATTATATGCATATTTATATTTGGTTTATTGAAAACAAGCTTAGATTTGTCCACCTGTCAGGTTTTGAACCATATGAGGCGTAGCATGTGTATTTGGATATAACTCAGTTTTCCGACCACACTTCACTCTGCGCTTAAACGAAATTAATTATGTAGGCTAATGGATGTCTGTGCGTACAACATGTTTCCTTATCCACGAAAGAGAGAAAGGGAAAGTAAAGAGGCCGAATGGAGGAGGATCATTCTTTATCCTCGCGCTGCAGATGCTGTTTAACTGTTTTTTTCGCTAGTGAAGTGTTCAGTTTTTACACTTACGAAGTCCGCCATGTAAATAGCAAATACGCCATGGCGTGACGCAACTGACTCTTAAAAGAAATGGGAGATGAGACTCTGATTGGTTTATTCTCAAAACACACCCATAACTCATTAAAAGAATAAGCTCAACCCTGTAAGGCCATTCACCGCAGAGCGTATTTTTCCGTCTTTAAAATAGCAAAAGCGGATTCAGACAGGCCCTTAATGCTTTTGCGCCCTGTGCTGCAGACTTTGTGCCTAGATCGTTAAAATAGAGCCCAAAGTTCTATATGATTTAACTTCCAACAGATCAACACTTTAGAAGTAAAAACAAAAATATGATGCAAAAAACGCTTGTTTCTCGTTTAAATGTCTAAATATTCTTAAATCAAGAAGCATTTTCTATACAAGCAAAAATATTGTGTTGTTTTCAGAAATATTATGCCACAATTAAGTGAGTTTTTCCATAAAATATGCTAAATAATTTGCCAATGGGATACGGGAAATGATCTTGTTTTTCACTTAGACATAAGATTTTTTCGCTTACCCCACTGGTAGATTATTTAGCTTGCTTTTAAAGAAAAACTCACAAAATTTTGACATATTAAAAAGAATTAAAGTATATTTTAGTCACTGAAATGATGCAACGAGTGTTGTGTGTGTATTGGAAGAATACAGACTTGCTTTAAATTCACATACAATGCAAAACAATGTTTTTTAGATTTTTTTTGTCTTATTACTAGAAAATGCTTCTTAATTTAAGAATTTTTAGATTAAACTAGAAATAAGGCAAAAAACAGTTTTTGCACTGTATGTGAATTTAAGACAAGTCTGTTTTCTTCAAATACATATACGCAACACCCGTTCCATTATTTCAGGTACACTTTAATGCTTTATAACAGCTATATTAAAGGCTTAAATTCAATATACACCCAAGCATAAAAGCTCACAACATGTCTTAATGCATTAAGTCATTTTAAGCAACTTCTTCATTTTAATTTAAGTATAAACATGCAATAAACGTGCTCAGATCACATTTTTCTGTCATATCTGAAGTTTCTGAAACCATCTTGGGTCAAAAAAGACTTAAAGGTGCAGTATGTAAGTTTGACACCCAGTGGTTGAACTAGGTATTGCACTCCTGGATCATAATAAAAGTACGCTGGGATGCCAGATTGTGTACAGGAGCGAGTGATTTAAACTGTGTTCTAAATAAAAGCAACAACACGCGACAGAGGGAATATTTTCCATATTAAAAGGAGTTTTTGTCCTAACCAACACCTCGAATTGATATATTAGAAATGGCTTCTATTTCTCACAGCTGAACAACAGAAACCTATGACAGCTAGATCACCTCAGGTAAGCCTTGTGTGCTTTATTCTGTGCTAAATGCTAACAATGCGAGTTTGAATGCATTTTACATGGCATTTGTTGCCATATACTGAAAGCAGAAAGTTCACCTCAGATCTTGAAAATACAATAAACCGTCTGAAATTGAACTTTAGAACTAAACACATATGAGTGATTCAGCATCTACATTGATGTTAAAGTGGGTTAACATGTATTAAATAGATTCTAAACCTTACCGTTTCGTGAGCGAGTGCATATTCTGTGCTTCTGAAAGGCTGTATTTACATTTCTGCCGTGTCTCGTCTGGTGCAAACAGCCAAATAGCTGATCACTGCCTCTCTCGTCACAGCGTGTTGTTAGGACACGCAGTTACAATGTAACCTGCTCACCTAATGTTTACGTTCGTAATATTTATGTAATTTGCTAATTAATAACCTCATGTGGAACTGCATCTGTCTCCCATACTGTTCTTTTTGGTCACGGACGCATGCTTTCAGAGCCTTTCTGAATGAATGAATGAAATACGCTGTTTTCCAACAAGGCAACCCAGGGTGCTGACATATAATTGGCTAAACTGGCATCGTGCATATGAAATTTATCTAAACAAAGACAGCGTTCCGGCACGGAAAACCCATTTTCAAAGCAGAATATCTGACTTCAGCATTGTTTTTCAGTTAAACAAGTATGTTCACTTGGGATGTTTCTTAAATACCTGCACACATATTATGGTATTTTTATGCTTTAGAAGAGTCAAAAACTTACATACAGCACCTTTAAAGTCTGTCATGTGTTTGCTATCACAAAGCGTGTCTGGATGAGTTTAAAAGGAAAGTTCACCTAAAAATAAAGGTTCGCTCACTATTTACTCAGCCCTCAAATGGTTCCAAACCTTTATGAGTTTCTTCCTTCTGTTGAACACAAAAGAAGATACTTTGTAGAATGTTGGAAACCGGTAACCATTGACAACCACAATAGGAAAATTAATTTTCTGGAAGTCAGTGGCTACCAGTTTCCTCTTTCCTTCGAAAAATCTTCTTTTGAGTGAACGATTATGTCTTTCCTACCTTTTCATAATCTGTTTTAATCTTTTTAATTCTTTGTATTTTACGTTACTTTTATTCTTGTTTATGCAAAGTACTTTGAATTGGCATTGTGTATAAAATATGCTATATTTAGAAACTTGCCTTGCCTTGAAGAAAGAAATAAAAGTCAAACAGGTTTGTGACAAGTGAAGGGAGATTAAAGACAGAATCTTCAGTTTGGGTGAACTATCGCTATAAATCTGCTTTCTAAGAACTGAATAATACAAGAGAACGCTGGTTAAGGTGTTTCCATGTCAGATAAAAATCCTGATAATAGGCAAAAATCTAGCTGTGTCTATCAATTTATGTTTAAACTTTATATGACCTTAATCTGATAAAGGAAAGAATGACCTGAGAGCGAGTAAATTAACTGTCATTGTTTATTTTTGGGTGAACTATCCCTTTATATCTACACAAGCCACTGTTATAGAGCTGAGCTTCTCTCACCTCAGTGTAGTCTGACACAAAGAATGAGGTGGTGCCGTCCTGCTCCATGAAGTGTTTGGGAAAGAGTCGAACCCATGTGTCATCGCCGTAGAAGATGATCTGCTTGCCTGCGCTCTTGGCCTGCCAGATGAGATTATCCTCCTGCAGGACCGGAGAGTTCAGGTTCATCACCACGTCTATGAATCCAGGGATGCTGCCGGTGGTCAAAGCCTGATGGTGGACAAACACAAAAACATGGTTGACATGTACAGTAAGAGCAGCATCATTCACTCATTCATTTTCCTTTCACCTTAGTCCGTTATTTATCAGGGGTCACCACAACGGAATGAACCGCCAACTATTCCAGCATATGTTTTACGCAGTGGATGCTCTTCCAGCTGCAACCCAGTACTGGAAAACACCCATACAAACTTATTCTCATACACACACACTCAAGGCACTACTGGACTTGTGGGGAAAACCCACGCCAACACGGGGAGAACATGCAAACTCCACACAGAAATGCCAACTGTCCTGGGACTTGAACCAGCGACCTTTTTGCGATGAGGCCACCATGCCGCCAGCAAGATTATTAGTTTTTAAATTTATACCTTATCACTGCTATGCTGATGAAGTGCAAATGTATTGTTATTTTAGTCCTGACAGACTAGATAAACTGTCCCTCCTACGGAAGTGTTCAGTCTCCATTAACAAATGGATGACTAGCAACTTTCTGCAACTTAATCCAGATAAACTGAGGTGTTGATTTGCACGTCATGATTTTGCGAGGTACGATGCGATGCTGTATTAACATCTATGTTGATCCTGGAACATCATTCTTGTTGGAAAATGTAATCACGTGTGCACCCCGATTTATGCATGAAGAACTAATCAATCTGCTTCACACTTTCTATGGAATATACACATTTCAGTAATAACGGCAGACTAATTCCCTCAAACACAGCACATCCAAACACTGCAGTGCCTTTTACTTTTCTCCATAAATTTGTATTGGAGCTGCAGCAATGGTTTGTCCGTTTGTAATCCTCTGAGAAAACGGTTGACGGTCACCTAGTTATGGGAGACGCCAGGGGAGCGCTTGTCATTTCAGGTCGGAATAACAACACACGCAAAAATCCGTATAGCAGCAGTGAGGAGATAAAATAAAAAGGATGTAAGGATGTCGCCAGAGTGGCTTTTTGGTTTCTTTTCTTGTGCATCCCAGCCACTAGCTCCCCATCTGAAAGGTTTTTTAGCTTAGGGGTAATATAGTCATCCAACTTCACAATTTTGTAACGTTGCAGCATGTATTTGAATAATAATAGTTGGTTCCTTTACTTGACAGCTCAGATTTAATAATCATAATTTGTGTTGTTTGAGGTTTACTGCATCATTATTACTGACACCTTAAAGGGCCATGAAACCCCCTGTCTCAGCAGGGTGTTTTCACACCTCTAGTTGGAAAAAAGTCAGGAAAAGTGGGCGTGTCCAGCTCCGTTTAGGTGGGAGTGTCAGGGGAGGGAAAGAGGGAAGGATATGCAAATATGGGAGTTTCTGTTTGGGCACGCAGACGCAGGGGAGAAAGACAGTGACTGTGTTTACATGGCCATCAGTAATCGAACTACTTGCCAAATTATTAATTTGTCGACTTTAACTGCAGTTTGGCATTTTCACTTTTTATTCAGGAACATTTCCTGCATGTTGCCTGTGACAAACGAGATATTGAAAGCGAGGAGCTGCTGGAGAATGGAGTTTTAATCCAATGTTTGATACCGCACGGCGAATGGGAGAAAAAAAAATCCATTCCAAACGCATTTCTCTCTAACTTAGATGACTCGGTAGGTAGCGTCAGAAAGCCGTGTGTATATAGACTATATCCTGTCACAAAATGCAGCGAAAATCCTGCACGACGGGAAAAGTTTGATCATGTTTACATTTGGAGAGCAGCATTTACAGCGGATCTTTCAGTCTATAATATTGTACTATAATATTGCAGTGATATTAACATACTGTAAAGTTGGTAACTAAATCATTTTGACTGAGGTATGTCTTTAAAAACTGAAAGAGCACTGCTGACCACGAACTAACTTTGCAATCTGGGTAAAACAAAGGGCACTGCACTGCAAACACACTTACCAAATCTGTAGACAGACAATCAAACCGGAGCTGTGTCTTTTTATTAAAAGGAGTCGAGCGGCAAATCCGGATTTCATCATTTCCAGATGCGAAAAACTCTCGGGTAAAAATGTTCCTACAAACGCGTTTCTGTCGCGTGTCGCGTGCACTGTAATCCACATGTGAGTCCAGCTGCTCTCTCATAGAGGGAAAATGAAAACAAAACCTTGTTGCTGCACACCGATGACCCATGTCTCCAAATTCTTGTTCTTTCACTTGTTTTAGCAACACAACGTGGCGTCTCTCTGCCGTCTGTACAGTGTGCAGTCTCCGGAGCTATCATGCATATTAATGAAGTTTCACGTCATACACAATAGAGCGCGCTGATTGGTTTGAAGCACGTCTTTCTCATGAATTAATGCCGCACACTCAGATACGTCAGAATGTGCTCAAAAAGACAGCCAGCCACTCTCCTGGCTGGATTTACCCCTAAGTATCTCATGGCCGTGACGTAGCTTCAAAAATTCGTTTCAAACCGGAAGAACGAATTTGCTCAAAATAACGCAAAAACAACCAATTTTCACTTTTTAGTGCAATATATGTGTCCTAATAGTGTTTATAGCAGTGTGGGACACATATATGACTGTCAACAGCTCAAAAAAAGTGTTTTGGTGTTTCGTGACCCTTTAAAGTTTGCTTTGATTGCTCAGCATTTGCACTTTACCATTGCACACACTTTGTAACCTTTTATTTATTAAGCTTCAGAGTCTCTTTAACACTTAAGTTTTTATTTTATTATAAAGAGATCAGATCATTTGTTTAAATATTTTTGTCTTTGACTATTAAAACTATTTGCCTGTTGGTAAATTAAAATAAAGTGGTTAAATAAAATCCTAATATTCCTAAATGTACTGTTATAAAATATATTTAATAATTATCGATACCGAATGAAATGAAACATCATGATATTTTTATTTTTTTGCAATATCGCCCAGCCCTACTCTGTAGTATCTGACATGCCCCGCCCCCTTCTCACTTGCTTTTCATTTGATGAGGTCAACCTCTCTCACTGGCAGAGCTGTGATAAAAACCAAAAAGCTATTGGGTGTTTTAAAAAAGGGGAGGAGCTACTATATCTCCCAGTCTCTCTTTATATTTTAGTTACGTCGAACATCAAATAAAAAAATGCACATTTCAAAGCACTTCATGGGACCTTTAATATCTCATAAACAATACAATAGGACTACCAACAGTTTAACACCCGATTTAATAAAACAGCATAAACAGGTATATTTTTGACAAGAAAAATCCTGTGGTTTTTTAAGTGCATTAAAAAAAGTTTTCCTATAATTAAGCATAACAAAAAATGCCTTCATCTGAATGCAAATGACCAGAGGTGTTAAAATAAGCCAGATGCCTCGTTAGCTATTCCGGGAAGAGAGCGACAAAATTTACAAACTCACGCAGAGAAAAACACAGCATGAAACCTTTCCCCTCGCCCTCCTGAAACACCCAAACATAATTCCCTCACTCAGTTCATCATCAGCTCAGAAACAACATCTAATGAGGAAAACAACATCAGCACCCACACACACACACAAACACACACACACACACACGAGCGACGAGACCACCCCTCCAATTTGTGGTGTACATTATAATGAGGGTATTGATTGCGTGTCTGTTAGTGTACACAACGCAATTACTGTCATCCAGCGCAACACGCTTCTCCGAGACAATTAGCACTGAGAGAGAGAGAAAGAGAGAGATGAGAGGAAAAATGATAGGAGATAAAAAAAAACAGCAGGTGTCATCAGAAACATCTCTACGTCTCTGTCTTATTCGACTCCTGCCAAAACAGGTGTTTCCATCACTCAGCCTGCCTTAATTAGAGTTTTTTTGTTGTTGTTTTAATTATATTGATAAACATTGTATGGGTAATTAAAAAAAGACGTTTCTCGTGCTCAACGAGGCTAAAAAATTTAAAGTATTATTAATGTTGTGAAAATTTTATTTCCATTTAAAGGGACAGTTCACCCAAAGATTTAAATGCTGCTATCATTTACTAAACAGGTGTTTCCATCACTCAGCCGGCCTCAATAGTATGCTTTTTTTTTTTTGTTTGGTTTTAATTATAATGATAAACACTGTATAGATAGTTAAAAAAAGACGTTTCTCATGCTCAATTAGAGTAAAAAAATTAATGTTATTAATGTTGTGAAATTTTATTACCATTTAAAGGGACAGTTCACCCAAAGATTTAAATGCTGTTATCATTTACTAAACAGGTGTTTCCATCACTCAGCCGGCCTCAATAGTATGCTTTTTTTTTTTGTTTGGTTTTAATTATAATGATAAACACTGTATAGATAGTTAAAAAAAGACGTTTCTCATGCTCAATTAAAGTAAAAAAATTAATGTTATTAATGTTGTGAAATTTTATTACCATTTAAAGGGACAGTTCATGCAAATATTTAAATGCTGTTATCATTTACTAAACAGGCGTTTCCATCACTCAGCCGACCTCAATGGTGTGTTTTTATTTTGTTGTTGTTTTAGTTAATTCATTTTCCTTCGGCTTTGGCCACAGCGGAATGAACCACCATAAATAAATAAATAAGTAAATAAACATTAGATGCATACAATCACATGAAAGATGAATAAATAAGCTTTCCATTGATGTCTACTTTGTTAATATGATAATAATTGGTGGCAAAACAACTCTTTGAAAATCTGGAATCTGAGGGTTAAAAAATTAATAAAAAACAGAGAAAATTGGCTTTAAATTTGTCTTAGAAGTTTTTAGCGATGCACATTAGTAATCGTGAAGTGTGATCTTTATTTAATATTCTAATGATTTTAAGCATTAAAATTTTTTTTAATTTTGACGCATACAATGCATTTTTGGTAATAAGCTGTGCACTATTAGACTGGTTTCATGGTCCAGGGTCACAAATATCCTGTAAACAAATCTACGCAATGAGTTCTAAACTCATACGATCAAATCAAATACACTATGAAACATCTTTATTTAGCACTTCCTTTCTTGCATCAAGAGTAAAGACAACTATTACAGACTAACGCCATTTCATTTACTGTATAAGACATACAGTGGGGAAAATAAGTATTGAACACGTCACCATTTTTGTCAGAAAACATATTTCTAAAGGTGCTGCTGACTTAAAATTTTCCCCAGATATTGATAACAGCCAAAGAAATCCATATATGCAAATAAACAAATCTAAGTAGTTTACAAATGAAGTTCTGTGTAATAAAATGAAATGACACAGGGAAAAAATTATTGAACGCATCAAGAAAGGGAGGTGTGGAAAGGCAGTGAAAGCTCAGACAGCAGCTGAAATCTCTCAGTAGTTCTTCAGCAACCCTCTGCCCTTCCTCAGAGTAAGTGAATATTAGCTGATCAGTCCAACATCTAAATTAGCAGGAGGATGAAGATAAAACCAGAGTGGACATTTCAGCAAGACAATGATCCAAAACACAGCCAAGGAAACTCTCAAATGCTTTCAGGGAAAGAAAATCAAGCTGTAGAATGGCCCAGCCAATCACCTGAACTGAATCCAATAGAAAATACAAAATAAAGCTCAGATTTGATAGACGAGACCCACAGGACCATCAAGATTTTTACACTCTTTTGAAGTCTGTGAAAAACTCTCACCTGAGCAATTCATGTGACTTCATTCTCCATATGAGAGGCGTCTTTAAGCTGCCATCACCAAAAAAAGCCTTTTATATAAAGTATTAAATGCATTTCAGTAGTTCAGTGCTTTCTCCTTGTGTCTTTCCTTTATTACACACAACTCATTTTTCAGATTTGTTTTGTTTTATTTTTATGTTTGTATTGTTTGAGGTTTTTACCAAAATCTGGTTTAATTCCGTGTAAAAAGCTCCTTTAGAAATATTATTGAGAGGAAAAAACATGACGTGTTCAATACTTATTTACCCCCCGTGTACCTACAGATAGATCTAGTAAAATACAAGTCAACATTGATTCCTGCAGCTGTTCGTCCTCTAGTTTGCCCCGTCAGCAGATCCTCCAGAAATCTCCATGTCTTATTAGTGTGAGCGTCTCAGAAATCACAGGCTAATTGCTTTACTCTTGTCACATTTGTAGTGAAACATGAGCAATTAGAGGATTCTGGCTTTCCCTCCGCAGCAGTTTTTATGGCGTATTATGAATTCTGGCACCAGGAAAAGGTTTAATTTTGTATGCTTGCTAACTGCTGCTCCTAGAAGCGTTCAAAAGGCAGACAAGATGCCAGTGGCTTTTGCTGAACGGATACAGCCAGGAAAAGCCCTAAAGTTTCTCCAAACAGTTAAATGTGCAGCAGAGCATCTGCTAAATAGAGACTCGCTTTAAGACAGGAAACTACTGGGCACCTATTAATATTCACACAGTAATTAGTAAGTGACTCAAGTATTTCAGAATGCAGAGTCGATCTTTTGTGCCTGAAGAAGATTTTAATAGAACTAATTAAGGGAATAAAACCCTAACCGCCTAGCACGACGCTAATCACTTTAGCAATGCATAAAGTGATGCACTACTCACTTTAGACTTTTTTGTGCTCAAGGAATTGGAAATATATATACACTATTTAAAAAATGTGCTCATTTACGTCACGGGGGGGGGGATTACGTCATACGCTAATTTGCATATTACTGACGTCATCGCGTTCTACCATTTCTGTTTGTTCAACAGCCTATGGTAAATAAATGGGGTATTTATATTCGCACTATGCTTTATGTAAGCTTGTCAATTTAACTAAATGTATTGCTGTTTGAATACAGTATATCATTATAGATGAGTAGGGAATTTGCAGTAATCTCTCAGACGTAATATACTCAGACAAGTTCTGAAACTCTCCCTTAAAACATCTCTGATTGTGCAACAAGAATAAACGGTCAAATTAAATTGTTAAAATAAAGGAGAAGCAGATCGGGTTGACTGTACAAGGGAAATACCTTCAAACTGCCACCTGTTCTAAATCATTTGCCGTCGGTACGCTGAGAGGTGCTCTGCTCTCAGGCTGCAGGGGAGGCTCGTTGAGAAGAGTAGGGACGGTACAGTAATTGACAAACGACAGTCTATAAAAATCGCCAGTAACACACAAAAAAGTCGCTAGATTTGTCGCTAGTCGCTTTTTTGAAAGTTTGTCGCTAAATTGGCAACACTAGCGCAAACTGAAGAGCGGGGAGCGGGAGGAGTGAGAGGTTTAGGGAGATGGGGGCGCGCGAACTGTAGCGCGCGACCGTCACCGGAAGAGCACAAGCGCCAAGTTTCAGCCCGGACTGTACCAAAATGCTGAGGAGCGGGGGGCGGGGGAATTCCGGGAGTTTACCGGGAGACAGACCAATACGGGAGACGGGTCTGAAATACGGGAGACTCCCGGGAAAAACGGGAGTGTTGGCAGGTATGCTCTATATACATTTCTGGAGAGAGCAAAATACGTCCCAGGAGATACATTCTTAGCAGTTTTTTGTTTTCGCGAATCCACCAGAGGCCGCTGTGTACACTTTTTGAGATCTCAAATTTCTCTTGCGAGTGCCATTCGAGTCTGCTGTTCTCACGTAAATCCACTAGAGGCCACTGTCGACTGACTGGCCGATCGACTGACCCACACACCTCCTCTCCTAAACCCAACCAATAGTGTTTTAAAAAGCATCAATTGACCAGCCCCCACCCCCTTCCCTAAACCCAACCGACAGTGTTTTTAAAAGCAATCCAGAAAAAGAAAAGCCCCCACCTGATTTTTACCACGTTTTCAGATTTTACCACATTCTCACCCTGTTATTTACTTGTTTATTTTATTATTTGACTTCTGTTTTTGTTTTACCCGCTTTCTGGAACCGTTCTTCACTGGACTTGAACCCTGTAGTCACGGTCAACTCCTCTCTGCGCCTCAAGTCCACCAACATACGCGGCGAGCCACTGGACAAACTGGTAACAGCGGGAAAGCAGTCCACACGAAGGTGAGTATGCTGCCCATTACATTACAAACAACACAAGAGGGCAAATTCTTTAGCAGGATAGCTCTCCTTCTCATACTTCAGCCTCCACATCAAAGTTCCTGAAAGCAAAGAAGGTCAAGGTGCTCCAGGATTGGCCAGCCCAGTCACCAGAAATGATCATTATTAAGCATGTCTGGGGTAAGATGAAGGAGGAGGCATCGAAGATGAGTCCAAAGGATCTTGATGAACTCTGCAAGAACGCTTTCTTTGCCGTTCCAGATGACTTTAATAATAAGTGATTTGAGTCACTGCAGAGATGTATGGATGCAGTCCTCCAAGCTCATGGGAGTCATACACAATATTCATTCTGTTTCCACTGCACCATGACTTTATATTCTATACTGGACATGATTTCTGTTAAGTGACAAGCAGTGGCGGCTGGTGTTAAAAAATGTGAGGGGGGTGCATTTTAAAAGCCATTTTTCAGGTGATGTACCAAAAAACAAAAATGACTAAACCATACAATAAATGCATCACAAATCAGTTCATTTTAGTTCAATTTGGGTTTATCAGTAATGAAGTAATCAAGATAATCAGTAAACACACACACACACACACACACAAACAAATATTGCCTAATCACTGGCCAGTAGCACTACTTAAAAATTAATTTTGCTCTCCTTTTTTTCTAGCTTGAAAATTTCTCAATAACCTTTTGGTTAAAGTCAGTCATCTCAGTCACCAGTCTCTTCTCTATTGACAGCATGGCCAGTGCATTCAGCCTCTCTTGCGTCATGCTGTTTGAAACAGCAAACACGGAAATAGTAAAAGGCTGGAAAAGCCCCGAGTGTACTCGCACTCGCCATCACTTGACTACTGGTGAATTTGTTTTCATTAGTTTTGCAAGGGAGGTCGATCTGGTCCAAGCTCCTTGATTCTTTTTTTTTCTTCATCCAAACGCCTTGTGAACGGATGTCTTTGCAAAGATACAACAGAATTTTCCTTCATCTTGCACTTGCTTTCATTATATGATTAAAGGTCAGCACAGCTAACTGACGAGCTGCTGCTGAGTGAACGGTCTTAGTGAGAATGGTCCAATCACATAAGGCCAATCATATAAAAACAAATATGATTCGTTCTAACAACAAAATGGGAGGGTTCGGGGCGCAGAGCGCTGCGCCCCAAAGACAATTTAAAACCGGCCAATTAGAGCTTATCCTCATATCACATGCTTTGCAAAAGTTTGTGTACCTACATAGACACCCATTAGTCCGGCGCCCCGTACACATATGAAAAAATATTGTTCATACATTTTTTTTTCAATAAATGTTAGTATGACTACAATAAATGTTAGAATGTTATAATTAAATCAGTTTATTTTGTTAATATTTGTGATAATAAATATTGACATATTAAAGGAGTCTAACTTGATGGGGGCGGCGCCCCAGCGCCCTCTATTGACCAGCCGCCACTGGTGACAAGACTTTTGTCTAAGCAAAGTCAGACCTTACTGTCCTAATTAAATAATTAAAAATCAAGGCATGATCCTATTTTATTTTGGTAAAATAAGCGTAATCTAGAGGACTTTGCCTTTCATATAAGCCACTTCTGATACCAAATGATCAACTAGAAGTCAAGATATTATTTGTTGTTCCTAAAACTTGGAAAGGCGACAAAACTTTTGTCAGGTGGTGTATCCAGACAAACACAAAAGTCTTTGCTTCCTGTTTTTTTTGACTGCACAATAAAGTCAAAAAAAAAAAAGTTCAGATCGACAGCAGAACATCTACAGATGACTCCTAAAGACACAACAAAAAAGTCAGTAGATCCCTATAGTGCACCACAGGCATCAGGAACTATTACAAAGAACTGATTAACAGTGACGTTAACAACCCGCCCTGGGTGTGTAAACTCTACATCTTCCCACAACGGCAAGAGAGCGCTTAAAAAACACCCGCTGAACACCTCGAGGCGCTTCGCGTGAGAACACACACGCCAGATTCCTCCTCTCCAACTTTTTTGCTCTCTTTCACTTAATACCCCGTCTCTGAATTCTGCCTCCAGACAGGACGAGCTGCAGTTTTCCCACCTTTTAATGTGTCAATCCTGATGACTGCACACGTGAAAAGTAGGGCAGATAAAGCGGCCGTCTTTACAGTAGTAACGCACCCCGCGAGTAGAAAGCTTATCTGGGCGGGAAAATAAGAAAAGTTTTTCTTTTTGCACGAACAAAAACTTCTGAAGGATCTGAAGGAGCGTGAACATTGGAGGAAAACCTACATCTTTTAGGAAAGCAGCAAACAGAAGCACAAAACAAGCTCAGGATTTCAGCACGGTTTTATGGTGTATTTTGTGGTGAAAATACACTGGATGTGGCATTAGAGCTGCACAATATAACATTATTTAAAAACTTAAGACCTAAATGGTCCCACTTTATATTAAGTGTCGCTTATACCTGTGAACTTACATGGTATTTAGATGTGTAAGTAGTATGTAACTGCAGTGTATGTACACACTGGTACAGAGTATTTACTTGTGTATACTGGTGTAACTACACTCATGTAACAACCCACTGAATAGTATGTGTAAGTACAAATGTGTAACAGGACATTGGTAACAACACTAGGAAAGTACACATCTGTAACAAGAATTATGTAAGTGCATTGTGTAACAACAATATGTACTTGCAGATGTTTTCCCACGTCCACACCTGTTTGCAGATCATGCACTTGTGAACACTGTATGGCAGAACTAATGCTGCATTAGAAGGTTTCAGCTTGTGATACAAGTGTACTTGCATGGTAAATCCACAGGATCCACTCAATATAAAGTGTAAAATGGTCACAAATTACTGTTCATACATTCATTCATTTTCTTTTCGGCTTAGATGGGTTGCAGCTGGAAGGGCATTCACTGTGTAAAACATATGCTGGATAAGTTGGCGGTTCATTCCACTGTGGCGACCCCAGATTAATAAAGGGACTAGGCCGAAACGAAAATGAATTTTATTTTAAACTTTATATTGTGGACTGTTCCTGTGGAGTTACCATGTAACTACACTGTTATTAAAGTGTTGCATAGAAGATATTTCTACAAGTTACACAGTAATTTGTGGCCATTTTACACTTTATATTAAGTGGACAGTTCCTGTGGAGTTACCATGTAAGTACACTGATATCACAAGGTGAAACCTTCTAATGCAGCATTAGTTCTGCCATACAGTGTTCACAAGTACATGATCTGCAAACAGGTGTGGAAGTGGGAAAACATCTGCAAGTACATATTGTTGTTACACAATGCACTTACATAATTCTTGTTACAGATGTGTACTTTCCAACTGTTGTTACCAATGTCCTGTTACACATTTGTACTTACACATACTATTCAGTTGGTTGTTACATGAGTGTAGTTACACCAGTAATACAAAAGTAAATACTATGTAAATGTGTGTACATACACTGTAGTTACATACTACTTACACATCTAATTACCATGTAAGTTCACAGGTATAAGCGACACTTAATATAAAGTGGGACCAAATAGGGTCATAAATAATATTAGTACACTGTAAAAAGATCCTGTAAAATTACAGTAAACAACTGTACTGTATAAATTATCCTTAAATTAGCAGTATTTTGTGATTCCTGATTTATTTATTTTTTATTTTCCCCCTGTTTATTTCTGCTTTTTGAATTGCTTTATGGGATCTTGATCTTTCTCCCAACAGAAAATGCTATGTTTCATAGCACTCCAGCAAGTAGGATAAAAGCAAAAAAAAAAAAAACAAAAAAAAAAAAGGAAGACAAAAAATCTTTAGAGGATTCAATAAATCACCAGAAACACAAAACTGCATATTTACAAGAAACCTCATACTCATAAATGCCACAGCAATGCCCTAAAAATAGCCTGAGTAAACACAGCTCAACCTATCATTCAAAAGTTGCAAAAGCGTCAGGATCTGCTCATATTCTCCCACACTCAAACCTCACAGCATCATCATTCACAGCTACATTGAAAATCAAGCCATCAAACAGTGTCAGTCTCTGATATCAACTGAAAATAGCGAAACATAAAGCATCTGCTGCTGTGGAGTTTGTGGAAATGATCTCCTCTTGTGTAGACAGAAGACACATTAATAAGCACGTTGCAGTCCTGCTCTGAGTCTGATTCAGAGTGAAAATCACTGAAACTTCTGACAGAAGAGGAGACAGAACTGCACTGACTGACAGCTCCATTCAGCAGGTGTCACACGCTCACTGATGACATCATCATCATCATCGACAGTGACTGATAATAATCAATGAGGAGAGTGTCATTATAGTAACCAACCTGACAACCTGTTCTTAGGTGGAGAAGAGACTGAAACAAACACACACACACACACAAGCACGTGCACGCGTCAGTTATTATTAAAAGTATCGTCCACATTGTATTTTTAAGGCTTGGTTGTGTTTATAAGACGCAAAACTATGCGTGCTCATGCCTCACTTGTAGAAGTGAGTTTCCTAGTTTCTCTAAAAGGCCCGCCCTCAAGA
>LR812532.1:6072489-6174989 GCA_903798195.1 Danio kyathit
ACAAACAGGGGGAAAATGATGGCCCGTGACACTCTTCAATCCCACAAACCCATTCTACACAGAGATAACCAGCAGATATGTTGTAATATGTAATAAACAAATACACCTAATTAAACATACATAGACATCACCTATATACTATATAACTGCAGGTTGACTGTGTTTATATATAATTATTAGCTGTTACTTAGCTAACTAGTTAAAGTTTTTCAATCATTTTCCTTCAGCTTAGTCCCTTTATTCAACAGGGGTCGCCACGGCGGATTGAACCACAAACTATTCCAGCATATGTTTTACACAGCGCATGCCCTTCCAGCTGCAAAGCATCACTGCAAAACACCCACACTCTCATATTCACACACACACACTCATACACTACAGCCAATTTTAGTTTATTCAATTCACCTATAGCGCATGTGTTTGGAGCCGGAGGAAAGCAACGGCAACACGGGGAGAACATGCAAACTCCATATAGAAATGCCAACAATCTTGCTGTGAGGCGACAGTGCTAACCACTGAGCCACCGTGTCACCCTGAAGTCATTAGTCACTAATAAAGTTATGGTAACTAATAACGTTAACTTTACAAATTTAATTGTAATGCAATGACATGCACCTTTTGTAAAGCTGTTTTGAATAAATAATTACTATGAAAAGCGTTATACAAATAAACTTGAATTCAATATGTTGAGTTAACTGTTATTTAACACTACTTTATTTCTTTATTTGTTAATATATAGATCAGGGGTAAGAGACATACCTGTCAACATTGGGATGTGAAAATAAGGGATATGCCCACCATAATAAAAGACCCCCCCCCCCCCCTTAAAAAAGCCCCAAATTACTAAATATGTTAATTTGGAGCTGTTTCATTGTAAATAAACAGTTAAATGGTCAGTAATATGTTTTATTATTATTATTATTTACAAACTAAATAAATAGTATACATTAGCAGCAAATAAATTAGCAAACAGTTCAGCTTATTAAAATTAATAGCTATTATAATTAGGGGTGTCAAAATTAATCGTTTCTTCGGTGCACCGCGATGCAGATGGGGACAATTCGATATCGGTTCAGTAATAGATCATAACCGGTTATTACGTACTGACGTCATTTATCCCCTATGCGCGATGTCGCGGTAGAATACTATGGCGAAGGAGGCGAGGGTGAGTAAATAAAACAATCCTGAATGGTAAAGCACGAGCCGCTATTTCACTACTAGGGAGAAATGCTGTAAAACTCTCTCTCTCTCTCTCTCTCTCCCACACACACTTTGGGCATTTGACCCGCTGGCATGTTCGTGAGGTAAATTTCCCTCCTCTCGGCTGTTTGTGGATCGAGACACAAGCGTGCCTGTGGTGCGAGTTTATTGTATTGTATTTACCCTATTACTGATTACCTGATAACCGCGTATTACGCACATATAGACTGACCCGCGGTTGTTTTTTCCCGCGTCCCTCATGGGTGAACATCGCTTTCGTTTCTAAAACCAAGCTCAGCCCTTTTTGTTGAGCGGGTGAAGACAATGACCAATCATAGGGTTGTAAGAACTTGCCAGCGCTCAAAAAGCAAGCGGGATAATCATATCACTATGGAGAGCGTCAGCTGACAGTCACGCACCGCTATATGACTGTTTGAGGATTGCATATGAAGGGGAGACGGCAACTTTAATAAAAGGAAAGGGAATCCTGCCGTTTTTATATTTATTTCAAAGTGTTTTCATGGCTAAATAAAGCGAAAGCACAGAACAGACTCACATTTAAGAGCAAAGGGCGGCCCCTGGTGGTTTGGCAGTATGGGTTGTGAATAGGGAGGCTCTGCTCTTTAATGTTTATTGCCACCCTTCAGAGAAAGACTGAAAATACGGGAGAAATACGCGAAATTACCTTTACGGGATGATAGCAGGATAGAACTGTAAAATACGGGAGAATACCGGGAAAAAAAGGAGGGTTGACATGATGGGTAGGGAACTCGGGAGCCACATGTGGCTTTTTGACCAATAATATGTGGTTATCCAGCTTTCTCTCTTCAATAATATTTTAAAGTTTAAAAAATTACAACTGTCACTAGAAATCAGTTTCCTATTCAAAATACAATTACAATGACCTTTTTATTGTATTTTTTACAGCAAAATTAATAAGAATAAGAATAAAATGACGTTTTAACCAATGCGTGTGTGCAGCACTGTGGATTAACTTGAATCGCGACACCAATAAAGACATGGGAACCTTATAATATATAATATGATATATACCTTATATATATATATATATATATATATATATATATATATATATATATAGATATATAACCGTATCTATATGATATAGATATATACAACTTTGCTGGTTTTCATATACTTATATAAAGCAATGTCATATCATGCTGATCTAATCTGATAAATTATAGGATTATAAAGGCAATCATTTCAAAAATGAACATTATAAAGTTCTATAAAGCTGCTTTATAGCTATAATAAATAGCTACATAAATGTACATTATTTAGACATAATTAATTAAACATATTTTAAATGAACTAATTAAATATGGAATATGAATACAAATTGTATTGTTCAATAACAACAATAATAATAATAATAATAATAATAATAATAATAATAATAATAATAATAATAATAATAACAATAATTGCTATTATTATTATTATTTATTCATTTTCTTTTTGGCTTAGTCCCTTTATTATCTGGGGTCACCACAGCGCAATGAACCGCCAACTTATGCAGCATATATTTTTATGCAGCAGATGCCCTTCCAGCCGTAACCCATCTTTGGGAAACATCCATACACACTCATACCACATGTCTTTGGACTGTGGGGGAAACCGGAGCACCCGCAGGAAACCCACGTAAACACGGGGAGAACATGCAAACTCCACACAGAAATCCCAACTGACACAGCCGAGGCTCAAACCAGCAACCTTCTTGCTGTGAAGCAACAGCACTACCTACTGCGGCACCGCATCACCCTCAAAACACCAAGATGGTGCAGCTAAATATCAACTTCGATATAAATGGCCCTGGAAGTAAATAAGTATGTAGTATTATTATTATTATTATTATTATTATTATTATTATTATTATTATTATTATTATTATTATATTATTATTATATTATTTTTGAGAATGAGTAAAATTCATCAGTATCTAATATTTCTTTCCAACAGTTATAAATTCCAATAGTTACTGTATGTATATGTTTAGTGGTGTTATTTTTAACATGCAAAATCTACTTTAAAAAAATGCAATTAATTAAGATGCTAATATTAGATGAAAATCTCAATATAAACGTTGTCTTGGAAACTACTTGAAGTCCAATAGAAACCTGTTCTCCTGTTCATTTATATTAATCAGTTACTAACTAAAGCTACAATGGAAAAGGAAATATACTCTAAAACATAAACAATAAGTGTAAGAATAAAATCCCATGTAAAGCCCACCCTGAGTGACAGCGGGATTGAGAGTAAATCCACTGAGGCTCATTCTGGCTTTTCTGATCTGCTTTATTAGAGAACTCAGCTGATTCCTGCTCTTCTGCTCTGGCCAATACACAACAGATCCTTAACAAACAAACAGCTGCTGGTGTAATATTATAAGGTTAATGAAACCCATTAATTCAGCAGAAGTTGTTTACATCTCAGTTCTGAATTAAAAACAAGGCTGAAGAAATGCAGGAGGAAAGAGCTGAATAATGTCCACTTCTGACAATATAGAGGTATTCCAGAAAGCAGGTAATGTTACATAGCCTACACAGATGTTTACTTTATTTAGACATAAAGCTGCGGCCGGAAGTTAAGGAGAATTGTTTACATTATTTATTAAATTACCCATTAACTGTATTTTTTAACATTTACCTCTAACCCATATGCGGTTATAAGACTCTTATAAAACTGAGGGATCAGGACTGCCATCTGCTGGACAAACTGAGTCAACATAGCACTCGTTTAATGCTGGAAAAATAACATTGTGCTGGAATAAATAACTTGAAGATGACTGGAACCCATTCCGTGGCTTTCTTTATCGATTGTGTTGTGAGCAGAATCTCCAGATAACCTTCATTCACAATGAATAACATTTGATGCAGCGAATCAATGACTGTGACGAATGGCCAGGATCAATGTCACTCTTGTCTGCACCAGTCAGCAGCATATTGAGCAGTGGGCCACATTTTGCATGCAACACAGTTGGTATTTAGATTTATTTAGATTTAGATTTAATCGAAGTTTAACTATTATTGAATATACTATACTAACAACAACGCAATAATAATAATAATAATTTTAACAATAAATAAAACAAAACATTATTATTATTATTCATTCAATCATTTTCTTTTCAGCTTAGTCCCTTTATTAATCTGGGGTCGCCACAGCGGAATGAACCACCAACTTATCCAGCATGTGTTTTACGCAGCGGATGCCCTTCCATCCGCAACCCATCTCTGGGAAACATTCACAAACACTCATACACTACGGACAATTTAGCCTACCCAATTCACCTGTACCGCATGTCTTTGGACTGTGGGGGAAACCGGAGCACCCGGAGGAAACCCACGCGAACGCAGGGAGAACATGCAAACTCCACACAGAAACGCCAACTGACCCAGCCGAGGCTCGAACCTGCGACCCAGCGACCTTCTTGCTGTGAGGCGACAGCACTACCTACTGCGCCACTGCATCGCCCATTATTATTATTATTATTATTATTATTATTATTAAGTATTAACATAATAATTAGTTATATTAATTACAATTAAGTATAATTTTGACAATTTTTTTGAGAATTAATACAAACTTTTAAATGGAAATAGATTATAATAGAATAGATAGTTTAATTAATAAACAAAACAACTAAACAAAGAATAAAGAATATATTATATTATATTACATTATTATTATTATTATTATTATTATTATTATTATTATTATTATTATTATTATTAATATTATTATTATTAATATTATTATTATTATTATTATTATTATTATTATTATTATTATTATTAATATTATTATCAGTATTATTACTATTATTATAAGTATTATTATTATTTTTTTTTATTATTATTATTATTATATTATTATCATCAGTATTATTACTAATATTATCAGTATTATTATTATTATTATTATTATCAGTGTTAATATTATTAATATTATCAGTGTTATTATTATTATTATTATTATTATTATTATTATTATTAATATTATTATCAGTATTATTACAATTATTATTATTATTATTATTAATATTATATTATTATCAGTATTATTACTAATATTATCAGTATTATTATTATTATTATTATCATTATTATTATTATTATTATTATTATTATTATTATTATTATCAGTGTTATTATTATTATTATTATTATTATTATTATCAGTGTTATTATTATTATTATCAGTATTATTACAATTTTTTTATCAGTGTTATTATTATTATTATTATTATTATTATTATCAGTATTATTACTAATATTATCAGTATTATTATTATTATCATTATTATTATTATTATTATTATTATCAGTGTTATTATTATTATTATTATTATTATCAGTGTTATTATTATTATTATTATTATTATTATCAGTATTATTACTATTTTTTATCAGTGTTATTATTATTATTATTATTATTATTATTATCAGTATTGTTATTATTATTATTATTATTATTATTATTATTATTATTATTTTTATTATTATCAGTAATATTATTAGTAGTTTTATCAGTATTAATATTATTATTATCAGTATTATTATTATTATTATCATGAACATTATCAGTATTATTATTATTATTATTATTAATATGATTATTTTTTATCATTATTATTATTATTATTATTATTATCAGCATTATTATTATTATTATTATTATTATCAGTATTATCAGTATTCTTATTATTATATTATTATTATTATTATTATCAGTATTGATATTATTATTATTATTATATTATTATTATTACCATTATAAAATATATTTTAAGTACAATCAGTGTAATTTCAAATTAAATTGACAAAATGTTTATTTAAAATATTCATTTAATTAGTTTAAAAAACAAAGATCAAATTCTAAATTGCATTATAAAAATATACAACAACAATAAGAAAAAAAGATTGTTAATATTATTATTAAAATACAATTTAAAAAGATTTAATTAAATACTTGAGTTGAACAGTTGAGTTGAGAATTAAATACTTGAGCTGAATCAATTTAGTTCTTGAGGTTTTATCTGGGACAACTTAATCGTTTTATGTTCAATCCACTTAAATTGGTAAAAAATAAAACAAAAAAACATTTAAGTTAACTTAATGGATTTGTGTCGGGACAACATGAAGTAATTATGTGGAACCCAGCATTTTTACAGCGAAGGGACACATTCAAAAACCGGTAACCTTTTACAGTACAGTAAATAATACATGTATTACCGTATTTGTTCATGTTATTTGTTATGTTAACTCACAGTGCATTAACTAATGTTAACAAGCATGAATTTGGATGTTAACAATACATTAGCAAATGGTGAACTATGATTAATAAATGCTGGACAAGTATTGTTCATCATTAGTTCATGTTAACAAGTTCATTAACTAATAAGCATGGGACTAAAATTTTCTGTTATACCGTTCCTATGCTATACTATATGTACGTTTTTTTTCTTTATGTGTTGTTAAAGATTTTTTATTCATTTATTTTATTTGTTTATTTAGGACAACAGAATCTCTAGCAGCAAAGGACCATCCACATCAAAAGCTACTGGTCAGCCCATGATTAAGCAAACGCTTGAGAAACAAATCACTTACTCACCAACCATCCAAGTATGCTGCACCTGAACACTGCAGTGGCTTACTTTATATTCAACAAAAAGTTTTTGCTTTTTATCCAGACATTAAAAATTTACTTATTTTAAAGTAGTAATCACAATACCGAGACACCATGACATTTTTACTCATTTATTTTCCTTCGGCTAAGTCCCTTTATTCATCAGGGGTCGCAACAGCGGAATGAACCACCAACTTATCCAGCATACAGTACGTTTTACACAGCAGATGCCCTTCCAGTACTGGGAAATGTCCATACACACACACTCATACACTACGGCCAATTCAGCTTATTCAGTTCACCTATAGCGCATGTCTTTTGACTGTGGGGACAACCGGAGCACCTGGAGGAAACCCACACCAACACGGGGAGAACATGCAAACTCCACACAGAAATGCCAACTGACCCAGCCGGAACTCGAACCAGCGACCTTCTTGCTGTGAGGCGACAGTGCTAACCACTGAGCCAGCGTGTCGCCCTGTGACATTTTTATCCAAGGTTATCATACCATCAGAATCTTATACCAGCACTGGCCTAACATTAAGTAATGAAACCTTATTGTAAAGTGTGACCCAGAAAATAATCCAGGCAATGGAGGGGTGTGATTGGACTGCTTCTGACCTTAATTCTGGGCATGGTGACGGTGGGCGGTCTGGCTTTGGCGATGAAGCTGTGAGACGAGCCTTTCTCCACCACGTGTCTGGTGTAGGGCATAAACCTCCGTCCATCAGAGCTGAACACAAAGTCTTCCCTGAGAGCATCGATCAGGACTATCACCACACGCTTGAATAGCAGCACCGGCGCTCGACTTGAGTTAACTGCATTACCTGCAGAAACACAAAAACACTCTGATCTGACTCTCTGTTGTTGTAGTAGTTGCTGTAGTAGTAGTAGTAGTTATAATTATTATTGTTGTTGTTGTCATTTTTACTGTCATTATTATTATCATTACTATTATTGTCATCATACCCCATCACTGATTGGTTTTGTTCTACATTTTTTTTATTCTATCTATCAATTTTATGTTCTATTTATATCTGTATTATTCTTGCTTCATTTTTTAAATCATGTAGTGTGTGTGTGTGTGTGTGTGTATGTATATACTCTCTGATCAACACGTTCAGCTGATGACTCAATTATTATAACTACTACCACAATATGAGCAGTATTATATTCCACAAAAAAAAAAACATTTGTATATATATATATATATATATATATATATATATATATATATACATACAATATCTCTACAATATTACATTTGTGCATATACATTAGATTAGTCAGTACTGAAGCCAAATCTGGAGCTTATCTAACTAAATAACTTATGATAACGGTCCAAAAACTAGTACACGCAAATTTATATGTTATAGAAAAATAATAAATACAAATTTAAAAAAGAGGAAAAATCAAGAGAAGCAAAAAAATTGAAAAACTTAGTTGAAATTTTGTAGGTTGTAAATTTTTTTGCAATATTTTGCTTGAATTTAATTGTATTATCTTTCAATTTCTAAATATGTTTAGTGACTAAAATATTATTTTAATAAATATATCTGTTTAATAAACCTGTTTTGTTTAAATACACCAAAATATATTACCTATATTTACTGAGAAATGGATCTCACAATGTGTGTGTGTGGGTATATATATATATATATTACATTATTATTATTGTTGTTGTTGTTTTTAATATAATTATTGTTATTTAAATTTTTTATTTTCTTATTTTTGCCTGTTCACTTTTTTTCTGAATATTAAAGTGACAAAACAAGACTTTAAATTGCATCTATAAAACCTTTTACTCTAATTTCAAAAAATAAAAACACAAAAATTAAATAAAAATAAAAGAAACAATGCCTCATTTGCATAATATTTTTATTTTATTTTTTACAAACAATTACATAATTAGATAATTACACTGTTTGTAGTTCTCAATGTATTGTAATATGTAAACATAGTCTTGCCTTAAAATTAAATAAATGTAAAGACTGAAAAAAAAATAATAATAACAAAATGGGGGATTAATTTGTGATACCAAAGTAAATTCCAGATCCTATCTCTGATTTGGACAATTAAAATAAAACTCATGAAATTATATCCATGTATTATTAACTGATTTGAGTCAAAATAGTATTCTATAGTGTTTGACTGAGTTGAAAAACAGAAGTATACACAAAAAAACACAAGTTAAATTGATAACAGCGTTTATATAAGGCTAAAAAACAGCAACAAAAATCTGATAATTAATTATAAATAATTTTACACTTCAAACAATCAAAAATTAAAATATAAAACAATTATTAAATAATAGCAACTAATGTACACTCTTATTGAAATCCACAACAGTTAATCCTTCCTGTCTTGACATTTGTCTGAAGAACCATTTTGGTATAGAGAAAATAATTTCCAGCATATAAAACATTCTTCAAGCCACCAAACACCCGCAACATCCACGATCAAAAAGTTATGGGAAGACGAACTAGAATCTAGTGTCTGGAAGAAATTCATAATTGTTCCATAAACTCCAGACACCATCTTATCCAATTCAAAATCCTACACAGACTGTACTACTTGAAAACGGAGCTTTCTAAAATATTTCAAAGCGTCTCTACAAAATGTGATAAATGTAAAATATCTGATGCATCACTGCTTCATAGTTATGCCTTATGTTCTAGCTTACAGGACTTTTGATGCAAAATATTTAATGTCTTTTCTGAAATCACAGAGCAAATTGTGTTTGGGGTTTCAAAGCACGAGCTTGGATTATCCAAGTCTCAGCAACAAATCTTTTCCTATGGCCTTTTAACAGCCAAAAAACTTATTCTGACATTCTGGAAAAATAAATCTCCTCCCTCTTTCAAGTTATGGCTCAGTGAACTCACAAATACACTCCATTTAGAAAGAATACGGTACCATCTACAGAATAAGAAGCTTAATTTTTTTTAAATATGGGAACTGTTCATAAGGTACTTGGAACAGAGAGATGGAACAGTTGTTTGATGGGGATATTGCTAGATCCTACGACAGCTCCCATTTTCAGTTACCTTCCTTACTGGTGTGCATTACAGACGGAACAGATGGGGAGGGGTATGTTGGTATGGAGTATTATTTTCGTTTATATACTGTGATTTATTTTATTTGAGTTTATGTATATATTTTGTTGTCTTTTCCTTCTGTATCTCTAATCTAAGGATTGTTCTGTCAACTCATATAATGGTTACCATATTTATACGTATAAACGATGTATTGTGCAAGTTGACCAAGGAAATATATTTATACATGTAAGATTAATATAATAACTTGTACTCGATAATTATAGATGGAAATATTTTGTTTTAATTTTATTTGCATAAGTAAAATGTGGAGGATCTTTATATACTTGCAAATATTCTGTAATTGTACATATTCTCCCAATAAAAAAATAAATAAATAAAATAATAGCAACTAATTAATTGGGCTCAATGAAAATATTTCAGATAATTTAACTTTAAGGAAAATATTACCATTTAAATGACTATATAATCATCATCATCATTATCATCATCATAATCAGCCTCCTTAATAAATACCTTATATATAATTATAATGTAACTGTGGAAAAATATTTCTGCCTTAAAATTAATTAAATAAACGTAAAGACTGGATAAATAAATAAATAAATAAATAAATAAATAAATACATAAATAAATAAATAGTTTAATTTACCATTTAAATGACTGTATAATGATAATCATCATCAACATCATCATCATCATAATCAGCCTCCTCAATAATTACCTGTCTGTGGCTCTGCAGGAATGTCAGTCACTTTGCTCTTGGCTGAAAAGGAAGATTTGACAGGAACAGGGAAAAATCCTCTCAGGAAAAGAGCGATGGACACAATCTCAAACATGAGACACAATAAAGCAAATACTGAAGAGCTCAGCTTCATGATTAAGATCAGTAGCTGTCATCAATAACACTGTGACACACTCGTGAAAAAACACGTCGAGCGTCCAGCCTGAGGCCTGATTCTTCACTGACCGCAAACAAATGACTTTTGACAGAAAATGCAGAAAATCCACACGATTAATCAAGAATCTGCCGGATTAGTGTTTTGAATTTTCATTTCCGTGTTGTGACATGTGGGTCACGACGGCAACCCATGAGGATCACTCCTCGCAGTTTTTAATACGTGTATACGGACTCTTATTTTGTAATCAAAACTAAAACATTTATTTGAAATATTTTATTTACGTTTACAGTCCATATCTTAAACTGTAAATACTTAAAATTGTATTACAGATGTTAATAAACGACTAACGTTAGTAAACGACTATGTGTTTTATTAAATTACAGTAATATACTTCAATTGGGAGAAGCTAAACTTACAGTATATTGTTGAATAATTATATAATTTAGCATTCTTCTATCATATTTAGTATTATTGTTGAATAATTATATAATTTAGTATTAATTATAACTATAAACATGTACATTAGTATACTGCTATGTATACAGTATATTGTATGTGTATATATATATATATATATATATATATATATATATATATATATATATATATATATATATATATATATATAATATTGTATTGGCAAATATATGAATGCATAGACAAACATGCAGAACAAACATGACTTTGTGTTCATAGATTGATTAATAATAATAATAATAATAATATTAATAATAATAATAATAATAATAATAATATTAATAAGCATAACAATAGGGTTCTCAAATATGAAATCAAATAACTAAATCCAACCAGAAAATTAACTAAAAACACAAATCATTTTTGCTTATGGATATAAGTGCATACAAAATAAAGAAATTAAATATGTGTTTTGGGTTTTTATAATAACGGAAACATATTTGAGAAACCACATTCATAGAGCCAACAAAAAATAACATCAACACTTAAATAATCCCAATATCTATTAGCAATATTTTGACCAAAAAATAACTTTATTACTCATTTATTTTTATTTGTTATTTAAAAATTACTAATAAACAAGCGTCACAAGTATTGCTTGTGAGGCCATCACCGGTTGTCATAGTAACACAATGTATTTGGCGCTTTATTTACTTTCTTCTCCGTCGTCAGACGCGCGTTTCCTTCTGTCGCTTTTTATCTGAGTTTATTGTCAGAGAAAACACACTCCAACGGAAAGAGGACCGCTGTGTGTTTTATTAAATGTTGCTGACAGACAGTAAAGGTACAGCGTGTTTAAAAGAAGTGATTTAGTGACAGCCGTTAGTAAAGCGTCGAGTGAAATGGACCGCAGTGAACTGGACTCGACGGAGAAAAGCAAAACCTCAGAGCTCCTCAGTGCTATAAACCAGATTTATGAAGAAGCTAGAGAAGAGTCGACGCAATCAGGTGAAGCAAAGAACTATATTTAACACAGAATTTGCAGCAGGTTTTATTTTTCATAATATTTACGACCTATTTTATGTTGCCTAATTATATTTGGATGGGGAAAGTCCAGGTTAAACGAGCTTTTTTAAATAAATAAATTATAGAATGCATATTGAATTCAAGTAAAGTGTCTCTGTTAATATTTCAGATAACTTGTGAAAAAAAAGTCAAAATATGAGTGAAATAAGAATTTCCAAACATACATATATGTCATTCATTTATTCATTCATTTTCTTTTCGGCTTAGTCCCTTTATTAATCAGGGGTCGCCAATGACACATATCCAACACATGTTTTACGCAGGGGATGCCCTTCCGGCTGCAACCCATCACTGGAAAACACCCATACACACTCATTCACACACATATATTAGACAATTAAGCTTACCCAATTCACCTATACCATGTCTTTGGACTGTGGGGGTAACCGGAGCAAACTCCATGAAACATGCAAACTCCACATAGAAATGCCAACTGACCCAGCCGAGGCTCGAACCAGCGACCTTCTTGCTATGAGGCGACAGCGATTCTCACTGCACCACTGCACTGCCACTCATATATTTATGTAACATTGTTAAATAAAAAATAAGAAACCTCAAAAAAGTTGTTTCTTTTTTAAGTTTAACGTGCAATTTATATTTAATCTGTCGTTTTAGATCAGGGGTGTCAAACTCAGTTCCTGGAGGGCCGCAGCTCTGCACAGTTTAGTTCCAACCCTAATTAAATACACCTGATAATTGAGTCCTTCAGGCTTGCTTGAAACCTCCAGGCAAGTGTGCTGGAGCAGGGTTGGAACTAAACTGTGTAGGGCTGCGGCCCTCCAGGAACACCCCTTTTCTAGATCATATTTGCAAAAAAAAAAACCCAAAAAAAAAAAAGTTGGTCAAAATACAGGGTATCCACAGGGTCTTAAAAAGTCTTAAAATGTCCTAAATCTCAAAAGATAAATTGTAAGCCTTAAAAAGTCTTAAGTCTACTGAAGTATTGTGTTGTAGGTCTTAAATCTCTTTTTTTAACAGGTCTTAATTTTCCTTTGCACGTGTATAGCTACCCAATCTGGTCATTAACACTCATACAATCACCAACAATTCATCTCAATAAAATGTTTACCTTTTTAATTAAAAATAGCATTTAATTACTTTCAATACAGTAACATTTGTTTAAACGTTCTTAATTTATTAACTGCTGAAGATACTGACCTGACCTTTTTATTATTAAATTAATATTAAATTATAATAATTTTTTGATAGGGTCAAGTGAAAATCTTTTCCAACTGGGATATTCGAAAAAAAAAATCCTTATCATTTAGTCCTGTATAAGTCTAAAATTTCATTCATAATGGTCTTAAAAGTCTTAAATTTACCTTGGTCAAACCTGCAGGAATTTTCTTTATATGTAGATTTATATTTAGTATTTAATTTCAAATGACTATGTGACTATGTAAATCAGGGGTGCCCGAACCTTTTCCTATAAAGGGCCAAAAAAGCAAACTTGATTGAGGACTGTGGGCCGAATATACAGTTGAAACCAGAGGTTTACATACACTGTATAAAAAGGCACATAACCATTTAAAAAAGTCAGATGTTAATGTGACTAAACTTTTTCTCTTTTAGGTAAGTTAGGATTATCAAATTTGTTTCTGTTCTGCTTAATAGCAGAATAATGAGAGAGATATTTTTTGAGAAATTGTTATAACTTTTCTTGAAAGTCAAGTTTACATAAGATTATTATGCCTCTGAAAAAGCTCAGATGATGGTGTCAAGGTTTTGGAAGTTTCTGATTGGCTAATTGACAACATTTGAGTTAATTGGAGGCACAACTGTAGAATAGTATTTAAGGAAAACCTCAAACACACTGCTTCCTTGTGTGACAACATGGGAAAATCAACAAGCCAGAATCAACAAAAATGACAGATTACAATTTGCTAAATTACACTGGGAAAAAGAATAATGTTTGGAGACATGTCCTGTGGACTGATGGAACTGAGATTGAACTGTTTGGCCATATTGACCAGTGTTACATTTGGAGGACAAAGGGGAAAGATTACAAGCCTAGAAACACCATCCCAACTATGAAGTATGGCATCATGAAGAAAGAAAATTATGTAGAAATACTGAAGCAACATCTCATAACATCAGCCAGGAAATTAAAACTTCCAAACAGATCATGACCCTAAGCATACTGCCAAATTAGTTAAAATGTGCTTTAAGGACAACAGAGTGAACTTTTGGAGTGGCCATCACAAAGCCCTGAGCTCAATCCTATAGAAAATTTGTGGGCAGAGTTGAAAAAGCTTGTGCAAGCAAGACAGCCAACAAATCTGACTCAGTTACACCAATTCTGTCAGGAGGAATGGGCCAAAATTCCTTCAAACTATTGCGAGAAGCTTGTGGAAGGATACCCAAAACATTTGACCAAAGTTATACAGTTTAAAAGCAAAGCTAAAAAATACCAAGGAATTTTGTGTAAACTTTTGACTGTCTAGAAATTAAAATATTCTCAAAAAAAATTATCTCATTATTCTGGCATTTATGTAAATCATTCAGGTAATCCTAACGGACCCAAAATAGCAAACGTCTACGTTTTACCATCAGACATTTTTTTTAAAAATGGTTATGTTCCTTTTTTAGAGTGTATCTAAACTTCTGATTTCAACTGTATACCAAACCATATATATATTAAATTTGCTATGGGTAATAGATGAATTTATTCTGTAATATTTTAAAAGTAACTAGAAAATGTTGGTTTAAACCAAATTAACTAATGCAGTATAATTTTTAAATTATGAAAAGCTTTTCTGCATCTGATATGGATAGCATACTTCGTAACTTAGCAATATTTCTTAGATGAAATAAGGCAGTTTTTGTGACATGGGATATATGATTTTCAAAAGTTAAATTGCTGTCTGATAAGACACCCAGATCTTTTATAGTAGAGCTAACGCTTACTTTGTATCCCTCTAATTGCAGGTCGAGTTGTGAGAACTGCTGTGTACAGGATTTAGGCCCAATAAGTAATAATTAATTTAGTAGATGTTTTGTCTGAGTTTAAGAGAAGAAAATTGTTGGTCATCCAGTCTTTAACATCTTTAATGCACTCAGTTAGCTTAGACAGTTCAGACATCTCATCAGGTTTAGTTGAAATATATAATTGAGTATCGTCTGCATAGCAGTGAACGCTGATCCCATGTCTTCTAATAATGTCTCCCAGGGGTAGCATGTATATTGTAAAAAGCAAAGGGCCTAAAACTGATCCTTGAGGCACCCCATACTTTACTGGCCTGAAAGTGGTCCATTTATATTCACAAACTGGTAACGGTTAGCTAAGTATGACTTAAATTGAAGACCTTGTCCCTGGACACCTGTAGAATTCAAGCGATTTATGAGAATATTGTGGTCGATGGTGTCGAGTGCAGCACTAAGATCGAGTAAAACTAATAGCGAGATGCACCCTTTGTCAGCAGCTATGAGTAAATTGTTGGTTATTTTCACTAATGCAGTTTTTGTACTGTGATGAGCCCTAAAGTTGCTGGGGTCCAGTTGTGGTTTCTTAATAATAGGCTTAATAACAGCTAGCTTGTAAGGATTTGGAACATGGCCTAAAGTAGGTTACATTAAATGTGAAATGACGATCTCTGTCAAAGGCATTCACCCCAACCTCTTCCCCGTCATTTTCCCTCTCTTTTCAGATGGGATGGCGGGCCAAATCAAAGGCTATTGTTTTTAGTATTTGGGGCTGTAATCTTTAATTCTTTTAATATCTTTAATTCTTTTAATTGATATGTCGTGAAAAGATTCTTGTTCTGATGTAAAAAGAAAAATATACAAGATGAATTGTAATTTACAGGTGAAAAGTAAAGTTGTATTTACTATGTTTTAATGCTTGAATGTTTTCCATGTCTATTAATTTTTTTTCAGCAGAGACCAATGCAGCATCAGTGGAGAAGACGGTGAAACTGCTGAAAGAGAAAGCAGACACAGGAGATTCACAAGCTGCCTTCCTCCTGGGACAGTTACACTATGAGCAGGTGATGTGTTCATACTCTATATTACAAGACAGAATGGTTTGAGAATGAGTTTTTTGCCTCAGACAGACAGTAGATTCATTCATGATGGTTTAGTGATGTTCACAGTTGTGTCTGTGTTTCTCAGGGCCGCTATGCTGAAGCAGAGCTCATCTTTGACAGAATTAAAGATGAAGATCCTCAAGCTCTCTATCAGTTGGCTGTCATATACTACGACGGCCTTGGAACCAAAGAAGACCTTGTGAGGACCTTATTATTATGATATTATTCACATTTACAGTAAATCATTAAAAACATGCTACGTGCAAGCAAATACAATTATCAAAGCCTGTATGTGTTATATTAATGCAATCTAAACAGCAATAATAATAAAAATAAAATAAAAATTTTTACTTTAAAGGGATAGTTCACCTGAATTTAACAATCATTCCAAACCTGTTTGAGTTTCTTTCTTCTGTTGAACACAAAGGAAAATATTCTGAAGAATGTTGGCAAAAACAGCCATTGACATCCAAAGTAGTGTTTGTTTCTGCCATGGATGTTAATGGCTGCTTGTTTTCCAACATTCTTCAGAATATCTTCCTTTGTGTTCAACAGAAGAAAGAAACTCATAAAAGTTTAAAACCACTTAAGTAAGAGAGAATGTCCATTTTTTGGGTAAACTGTCCCTTTAAGTATTTCCTTATTATTTATTAGCATTTACTCATAGCTTGATTGAGTTTTTATTAGTATTAGAAATCTTGTTTTCATCATTTTTATTTATTTTAATAGATTTTTAGTTGTAGTTATTTTAGTATGTCAAGTTAAATAAAGTTAAAATAAGAAACATTTCTTTTTTTTATATATAAGAACATTTTAATAAGCAGCAAGACCAAATAACTATAAAAGTAACTATAATAGTAAATATACAAGTGTGCACATCAGTGCGTAATATTGTTCTGCTTATTTAGCATGCACCAACGTTTCACAATTTATCACCAAAATTTTACAAAGATTGCCATTATAATTAAAGATGAAGGCCATTTTTATTATTATTATAATTAATATTATTATATTTTTCATTATTAAAGCTAAATCTTTATTGTTGTAGTTATAATCCTTAATGTAAACAGGCTTAATGGATGTCTATATGTAAACTTTAACAGGGCAAAGCAGTGGAGTACATGAGAAGAGTTGCATTCTGGGATTTGTCTGAAGCGGGCTCTGTCAGATACGCAGCGCTATATAACCTCGGTCAGGCGTATCTGGAGGGTTTTGGGGTGCAGGCGTCCAGCAGTGAAGCGGAGCGGTGAGAAATAATCAGCAAAACATCACTGACAAGACATCTGTGCATTAAAGTGGTCATGACATGGATTTCTAATTGATTTTTTTTTTTAGATTCACTTTAAATGTTAATAAAGGTGTGTTACATTTAAAACTAATAGACATGCTGAAAAAAAATAAGATTATTTTAAACCCTCTTAGTAAAAAGGTCTGATTATCAGATTTGATTTTGACAACATCTATATAAAACCATCATTCACAGATATACATACTTAACCCTTGTGTTGACTACCTTTTTTTTGTTATGTTGGTGGCTGTTTTTGCCCCATTAACTTCCATTATAACCACATTTTTTGCTCGCCAATCATAATATATCGCCATATAATCATAACTGATGGTGGTTTTCCCTGTTGGTAAAAGAGGTAAAATGTGTCATTTTTACTGTTGATCATCAGTTGGCACCTTTAACCCTTTAGATAGGTCTGTGCTAAAAAAGTTTCTGGCTTTTACATTGAGTTTTATAAAGTATAACAGCAAACTATAGCGTGTGTGCATAAATATACGTACTGTGTTGACTATGTTCTGAGAGCTGAGGTGCTTATTTTGATTTGAAGGTGCTTATTTCAGACATATCAAGATAAATGCGCAAAGGTCTCTCTCACACTCGCACATACACTATATAAATCCAGAAACTACAGATCAACAGTAAAAATGACAAATTTGACCTCTTTTCAATGGAAAACCACCAAATGCCCCTTGATATTATATTATTGTTGAAAGTGCATTATAACACTTTAATAAATGTCTGCAGCAACTTGCAGTTCACACACACTTTAAAGATAAACCATCCACTTGTTCCTGATACTGAGGTCCTCCTGAAGTGTGAAGAAAAATGCAAACAAACGCACCAAAGTGAAAGTTCTTCAATCTGGAGTTTGTATTGTTTATCAGGCATGTGGAGAACATCAGAAACTGAAGATGAATCTGTAGATGATATCCAATGTAAAAAGCAGCAGTGATTGTAATTACTTCTATTTTAATATATACTGTACCCATGTCATGTCAATTTACATCTTGATTAAAAAATGCTTTGCTTAGTGTATAACAAGGACTTTTACAGAGATAGTTCACCCAAAATGTTCCTCTCTAGTATTTACTCACCCTCAACTGGTTTCAAATCTTTCTTCTGTTGAACACAAAAAAAGAAGATGTTTTGAAGAAAGCTGAATACTTGTAATTATTGACTTCCATAGTAGGCAAAACAAATACTATGGAAGTCAATGGTTGCCAGTTTCCAACATTTTTCAAAATATCTTCTTTTGTGCTTAACAAAAAAAAAGAAACAGATAAGGTTTAAAACAAGTAAAGGGTGAGAAAATAATAGCAGAATTAACATTTTTGAGTGAACTATCTCTTTAAGAGTGTTTTAATGGACATCTTATATTTCAAAAGATCAAGAGCAATTTGATTTTGAACCTTCAAAATGGGAAGAAGATGTGAAGACGTGTGTTTCTCACAGACTTTGGCTCCTGGCAGCTGATGATGGAAACCCGAACGCCAGTGTGAAAGCGCAGTCAGCTCTGGGCATGTTTTACAGCAGACCCGAGAACCTCGACCTCAGAAAGGTCCTGAAATCACTGACAAACATCGCACATCATCAGAGAAAACATGACTTTCTTTTTAGTGTTTGTGGTCAGCATAGGATCAGCTTCGGAATCCTATACAATACAATGACATAACAAATAGCAATCTGATATAATGCGAAGTGTGTATGTATGTACAGGTATGTCAATATAGAATTTGCCACACTTTGAAAATTCTCCTGTAAGGAAAATAATGAGACCTCATTGTATTCATGTTTAATACTTCACACTTACAGTTTTTACTCCTATAATTCACATAAAGCATCATAGGGTGTAATAAAAAGCTGGATAAAGCCCTATTAATGTGTGTGTGTGTTCACTCCTCAGGCGTTCTCCTGGCACTCGCAGGCGTGTGGTAATGGCAGTCTGGAATCTCAGGCGGCTCTGGGCCTGATGTATCTGTATGGTCACGGTGTTCAGCAAGACTCAGACTCGGCTCTCTTCTGCTTGAAGGAGGCAGCAGAAAGAGGGAACGTCTACGCTCAGGGTCACCTCACGGCCTGCTACTACCACAGACAGCTCTACTCCAGAGCCGCCGCACTCGGCCAGAGGTACAGCACACACCCGTTCTGAAGAACAGCGCTCTGATTTACAGGTGAACTGAAACATGCTCTGCTTTGACTTTCAGAGTGTGCAAATACAAGGACACGGGTGCTATAGCGCAGCAAACAGACTGTCTGGAGGAGTACGTCAGGAAGGGCATTGCTATAGGCATGTTTTATTACGCTCGCTGTCTTCATCTGGGCAGAGGAGTCCAGCAGAACAGCGACAAGGCAAAACACTACTGCACACAGGTACATTTTCTCTCACAATTACCAGAATCGGGAGTTGTAACTCATTTCTTTCATTCTCTTTGCACAGGTCATGGAATTTTCTGAAAAGATCTACTCCAGATATTAAAAGTCAGGTGGCTCAGTGGTTAGCACTGTCACCTCACACCAAGAAGGTCGCTGGTTCGAGTCCCAGCTGGCATTTCAGTGTGGAGTTTGCATGTTCTCCCCGTGTTGGTGTGGGTTTCCTCCGGGTGCTCCGGTTTCCCCAACAGTCCAAACACATGCACTATAGGTGAATTGGATGAACTAAATTGGCCATAGTGTATGAGTGTGTGTGTGTGTGTGTGTGTGTGTGAATGTGAGTGTGTATGGGTGTTTCCCAGTACTGGATTGTGACTGGAAGCGTAAACTGCTGCGTAAAACATATTCTAGAATAGTTGGCGGTTCATTCCGCTGTGGCGACCCCCTGATTTATAAGGGACTAAGCCGAAAGAAAACGAATGAATGAATATTGAAAGTCAGGGATATTCCAAATCATAAAATATCAGGGATTTTTTCAAGATGTATTTTTTCTATACTGCGTTCTTTAACCCCTTTTCCACTCATCGACCGGTAAACAAATGCAGTGAAACTCTTAAAATTCGGTATGTGGCTGTTTTTTGTCTGCTCAGTGTTCAGCCAGCCCATCCTGAATATTGAGGAAAATGTCTTCAAATTGGTCCTAAAAATGACTGATCTTATGATGATTTTTCTCCAAAATTTGCTGCATTTCATGTTTATTTCTTCTTTTGTTTTGTGCTGTGAAAATATAAATAAATTAGCATGTCTTTAGCAAACAAAAAAATGGCTAACTCTGAACTGTGGCTTCAGGTCAACTATAATCTGAATTCAACATTGCATATCCTATGATGTGACTATTGTGGATGCGCACGTTGTGATTAATAATGGCACTGTTGTTGTCTATGCAGAATTTAAACTGATGTCATGTCTGCAGCATTAGTTCTGTTATTTGATTGGTGTATTAGTGCCTCTTGAGTTGTGTGATTTGTCATTTCTGCTCCTCCAGGCCGTCAGGATTGATCCACTCATCTGTAAAGACCTGCAGATTGATGCCGCACATGGAAAAATATGAACGCAACCATTATTAATCTCCCAGGTAAAAAGGATGTTGGCTCTGGACACTCAGAATTTAAAAATTGCTGCTTGTGATGAGGATGATGAATGAAATGGTTAGTATTATTTTAGTCGCACTCTTATCTTACTCTAGTACGGGGACCAGTTCTCACTTAAATAGTTAGTTATTAGTTCTTATAAAGCACATAGGAGTGCAATTATTAATTAAGTTATTAATAATAAGTTTTCTAAGGTGGTTAATAATGAATGTGTTTTTCTTTCTTTCTATTTATCTAAAATGCATATACCAACTATTTTCATATTTCAGTTTTTGATAAAAAAAAATGTTGCTCATATCTTAAATAAATGTACACACAATAAAAATCACTTTCAACCATTGTTATTTAAGGAGTGTGTGTGTGTGTGTGTGTGTGTGTGTGTGTGTGTGTGTGTGTGTGTGTGTGTGTGTGTGTGTGTGTGTGTGTGTGTGTGTGTGTGAGAGAGATTAAAAATATAGATATTAACAAAATAGTTACAAAAGAAATAAAAATAACAAAAGCTCAATCAAATGACTACAGATGTCACTAAAATTATGAAATTGGGGAAAAATAAAATATAAAAAAATGTATTCAAATATATTAATAGCTTGTAATATTAAAATAACAGATTTGAAAATTATTCTAAAAAATATTAATAAAAAAAAAAAAGATTTAAATTTAAATTACTTAAATTTCTAAATATAAAGTGTTGCTAATATCTTAAATAAATGTGCACACAATTATCATTTTCAACCATTATTATTCAAGAAGTGTGTTTGTGGGATTAAAACTAGAGACAGTAACAATTAGAATATAGAGTACAAAATAATTATAAAAATAAATAAAAATAAAAGCTCAAACATTATTACAGCTGTCAAAAAATATGGGATTGTGGAAAAATATAAAATTAAAAATAAATTCAAATAAATAAATTGCTTGAATAAAAACATTATGTATTGTTTTATAAATTACAATAATTGATTTGAAAATTCATTAAAAGTATTAATGAAAAGGATTTAAGAATTATTAATTACGTAAATTTCAAAATATGAACTAACAAATGGTTAAAGTTCAAAATATGACTAGCATTTTACTGTAAATATATATATATATATATATTAGGATATATATATTATATCTCATTCAAAGCCTTTTTGTTTTGATTTGATTTTTGATAATTTAAAATAACTGAAATCATTAAGCTTAGTTATATAGAACTGTAACGCAGTCAAGAACTACTTTAGCTGCGAGTTTATATGAAAATAACTGCACACCTACAGTGTCCATTAGCCAATCAGAATCAGGCGTTCAACAGCTCCGTAATATCCACTTTTGCTACTGCATTTCAAATTATGGGTTGCACTTCTGGTTTGGAGATCTTAAAGCAAAAATAACTTAAACAAATCCCTTCAGGGTAACACGGTGTCTGAGTGGTTAGCACGGTTGCCTCACAGCAAAAAGGTCGCTGGTTCGAGCCGATGGGTCAGTTGCCCCTTTTTGTGTGGAGTTTGCATGTTCTCCCGGTGTTGGTGTGGGTTTCCTCCTGGTGCTCCATTTTACCCCACAGTCCAAACACATGCGCTCTAGGTCAGTTGGATGAACTAAATTAACTGTAGTGTGTGAGTGTGTGTGAATGCGAGAGTTTGTATGGGTGTTTTCCAATACTGGGTTGCGGCTGGAAGGGCATCTGCTGCGTAAAACATATGATGGAATAGTTGGAGGTTCAGTCCACTATGGCAACCCTTGATAAATAAGGGACGAAGGAAAATGCACGAATGAATATTTATATATATATATATATATATAAAGCAGTAGATTGAAGACATGACACGTGACAGTTCTTTTGCAATTTATTGCTTATAAATGCTCTAGTCTAATTTTGGTAAAAATAAAATTCTATAATAACAATATTAATAATAATAATAATAATATCACAAACAGAACCTTCACAATAACTGTACATGACATATTGCACGATTAAAAGCTTTGATAATGGTCACAATGATGTATAGTGAGTTTCCAGAGGTCAGGCCTCTTCTTTATACAGGTGTGTAACACTCATTCCACCGTATTTTTCACATTACAGAAGAAAAGACGAAAGAAAATCAGAAGGTGACGAGTGGCAGTGGATCTGACCTGCTCCTCCACAACACATTCAAACACACCGGGTGATTCCTGACGCAGGAGATCCAGCAGAAATAAACCTCCAGCCTTCAGGTCTGAACAGCCTCCACACTCAGCTCAGCATAGAGCTCTTTAACCAGCATCTCCAGCAACATCTGCACAAAACAAGACATAATCATCATTCATATTTCATACTTCACTCCACCATCAGATGGCACTACAGCATCATTTCATTAAAGCTAGTGGTGAACTGGAGTAACCTACACTATAAACAATGCTGCCTTCCACACAATTCCTTCATACTGTTGCAACACAACATTGATTATTTTTACATAATTAAGTAGATAATACAATTAAGCTGTCTGGAAAGAAAACTTGAGTTAAATAGTTAGTTTGAACAAGCAGCAAATTTCATTTTTTGAGTGTAGCTTCATATTTTATAGGATCTACTAAGATTAAACCAAATATGTGGTTTAAATTAAACATGTAGCACCATAAGCAGTGCACCAATTCATTTTTTATTTAGGTATAAAACATACTGTATAGGGCAAGTGGTGGGTATAGAAGGGCGCAGTGAGTGGTGCTGTCGCCTCACAGCAAGAAGGTCGCTGGTTTTGAGTCCTGGCTGGGTCAGTCGGCATTACTGTGTGGAGTTTGCATGTTCTCCCCGTGTTGGCGTGGGTTTCCTCCGGGTGCTTCGGTTTCCCCCACAGTCCAAACACATGCACTCTAGGTGAATTGAATAAACTAAATTGGCTGTAGTGTATGATAAGTGTGTGTGTGTGTGAATGTGAGAGTGTATGGGTGTTTCCCAGTGCTTGCAGCTGGAAGGGCATCCTTCCATGCTGGATAAGTTGGCGGTTCATTCTGCTGTGATGACCCCTGATTAATAAAGGGACTAAGCCGAAAAGAAACTGAATGAATGAACATACAGTTAATACATAATTGAGTCTCCTTGGCTATAAGAATCAATATTTATATTTAATGTGTCCTTATATAATATAAGGAAACATTGTTTATATATTAAATATAGTTAATATAGTTTATATGAAAATCAAACAGGAAATATTTATATTATAAAAATGGAAACGTAAATCTAAATAAAAGTAGTATGTCTAAACACTGTAAATTGCATTATGTAAATTGTGAATATATTATATATAATCAGGGCATTACATTAACACCCGTCAACCCGCCAAATGCGGGTATATTTTAGCTGTGGCGGGTTAAACAGTCACTCCCATTAGCCACTTTGGCTGGTTGAAAATCATTTTTAAATTGTAGTTTTCTTTAAAGCAGGGTTCGACAATAAGAATAGCCCAATATGTGTGCAAATGCGATCTTAGAATCGAGAAGCAGCACGACTGACAAAAATAATTGTGTTCGCGCGAGCAAAAGAAAGATTTGACGCAAAGATGATATAATACATACATAAATGCATATAAATGTTCATACGTTTTTAAACTTTTTTTTTTTTAAATATTCAAGGGTTTAAGATTATGATGACCGTTAAACGCCGTCTTGTGAAAAGGGTCCATAGGGTCAATCTTCATTCTGCCTTCAAATGAACCATGAATAAGCCTGAATAGAGGTTCATTCTTCCTTTTGAACAGAGCCAGATGTGCAGTGTGTGAAGAGTGTTTTGAGAAGAAAGCAGAAGTGTGAGCGTCAGCTGGCAGAAAGTGAACGCCTTAGAGATATAAATAGAGTATCGGTGTCAGACTCACGTAGAGTAGATGTCTGTTAGCGCTGCTCTCCTGAAGGGCATTGAAGATCTTGATGATGCCGTATCTGGCGTTCTGCTGCCCCACCAGATTCTGAAGAGCATCTACACAGCAAACACACAAACTCTGATGTCAGAATAATGTTCATGCAGCATAATATCCCTATATATAGAAAATATTTTATAATACTATTTGGTTAAGTCCGCATCCACCAGAAAGACTGTTTTTTTATTTAAATTTTTTTTCCAATGGCGATGCAGTTCCTGGAGAAACAGAATATTGGGGGGGGGGGGGGGGGGGGGGGGGGGGGGGGGGTGGCTTGTTTTTCTACTGCGAGCTGATTGGATGTAGTAAAGTAGGCATTTCATTTGGAAAAAGAAAAGATGGGGAAAAGGGTTTGAGGAGAGTTATTACAACCTAACAGACTCCTCCTCACCATTTCTGGTTGTTGTCAAAACTGACAGTTGGAGGGGCGTGGTTAATTATTTTAGCCATGCCCAATACCTCAGACAGACGTAATCTGAGAATTTAACTGAAAACAAACAGGAAGTGCATTTGCAGATTTCAGCTTTAAATTACAAGGGCAGTTTTTTTCTTAATGACATGCACAGATGAATTGTTCACCACAAAATAAGCAATATGAGCTAGCAAAATCAACGTGGCTAGTTTTGATTTCATGTGTACTTTAAATACTAAAATAAATTCCTTTACAGTCCACTAGATGGTGGTGCTGAACTGAGTTTTATTGGGTAATTCCCCTTCAGCATGCAGTAAGTTAGTAAGTTACAAATGCCATACAACATTTAAGACAGGTTTTCATTAAAGTCCGTTTGTCTTCTTGACAACCCCTGAAGAAAATAATATTTAGTAAAATAATAAATTAACTGAGAAATGTTTCTGTTTAGTTAAAACAGATATACATTTAGTCATTTAGCAAAGCGACTTACAGTTGAGGCGGCATTCAGCGATTCAACAAGAAGAGGCAATACACACAAGATGTGCTAATTATACAAAGGAGCTGTTAGTGCTCAGAGTATTGTGTGCTAGAGTAAGGGGTGGGGGAGGTTTTTTGTTTTATGAGAGAGAAGAGTGTTTCTACAAGTGGTTTGTCAAGCCCATTCACCTGTGTGAAGCACACTTCAGAAATGCACATTTGTTTTCCTTAGGAGGCATAATTTGAAGTTGGAAAAAGGTAATAAATTGCAGTATTCATTCACTCATTTATTTTCCTTCAGCTTAGTCCCTTATCTATCAGGGGTTACCACAGCGAAATGAACCGGCAACTATCCTGGCATATGTTTTACGCAGCGGATGCCCTTCCAGCTGCAATCCAGTACTGGGAAATAAATTGCAATATATTGCAGAGTACTGCAATATATATTTAAATTGGCAATAATATTGCCTCATGAAAAAAGTATTGTGCAAATAACTTACTGTGGGGACTTCTGTAGTGTCTAGAATAGTGCAGTTTTGCTTTAACTGTGTTTGAAAATGAAAACAATCCTTATCCATACATTTCAGAAAAGGTCTCTGTGCACACTTCATGAATAAACACGCATCTCAGAACCTAAAAGCAGCTCTAAAATGACATTAAAGCACAAAACTAAATATAAATACATGTATTTTTTAAAACAAGACAACAGCAAGAAGGTTCGAGTCCCGGCTGGGCAAGTTGGTGTTTCTGTGTGGAGTTTGCATGTTCTCCCCGTGTTGGTGTGGGTTTCCTCCGGGTGCTCCAGTTTCCCCCACAATCCAAAGACATGCGCTATAGGTGAATTGATGAACTAAATTGGCCATAGCGTATTTTTAAATACACAGTCGAGACATTACATTGTAATACTATATGCATATAATAACAAGCCATGGTCAACCCGAGCTCAAACAAACCTTGTCGTCATCTTGATGAACAGCCACAAAGCCAAGTAGAACAAGAAGAACAAAGTCTGCCGTGTCCTGTTTTTGTTTTACAAGCCCGTCTAAAAGTGTGAGCGGTTTCACTTTCTCCAGAGAGCTCGCGTGCACTCACCACGCATCTATATTTGAAATAAGGAACTTTGTGAGCTTATGATAATAACGTGCGCGTAATTATTGAAGTGCTTCTGACATCCGATCCTTTCAGAAACGGATAAATGCGAGAGTGAAGCGCGAAAAAACAAAGGAGAGCCCGGAAAAACAAAGGAGCAAATGATACTTTCAGCAACCTAAAACATGAACAAACTGCCATGTTTAACTTTTATTATCACCTTTTGGACTATTATGAACTCGGAATGACGGAAATACTTTCTAACAAGAGGCTACATGTGCTGGTGAAGATTAAAGATACATATGAGATGCTGTGTAGTTTTTCTGTAATTGGTAACATATCGGAGACTGTAAGGGGCTGTATGTGTTCATATATATGTTCATATATATATTTATAAGGTTAATTGTAATTTATAATTGCAGACGTTACAGTAGGATATTTTTATCATTGATCTGCAGTTATAATCAAATCATGTAAATAGAAAGCTTAGTCATAAACCTTTATACACAAGTATTTATGTGTATGAAGCAATGACTGTATAAAATATGGACGACGCGACAGCACCATTTCCCATTGAATGCTGTGAAGGAAAAAACGCCTCATGACGGGCACAAACTGTCGTAAAAGACTGCTGAAATTGGAGCCTGGGCATGCGCAGAGGGACTGCCTCATGGAGCCAGAGGAGGAGCTGCGGAATCAAACTTCCAACCAAACGCTTGTACGTCAAATTAACCACGCCCCCCCGAACTTCTCACTTGACCGCTGGTGTCTGCACTATAACAAAGGCTCGCTAATGTACAATTTGCGTTTACATAGGAGCCTGCGTTTGCTGTTTTATCAAGACAAATGGTTGTAATAACGTTAACAAAGGTGAGGTTTTATATAATGAAGATTTAATCGAGCCAGCTCCGGGCCGCAGCGCACTTTACTCGCAGGCCGATTCCGGCTCGGATGCAGCAGCGTCGGCTCGCTAACGGCCGCCACATCTGGCCCGAGTAGGTACAGCAGACGGAGTCGGGCCGAGGGGTAAGTCTCCGGCAGGCGAGAGTCTAGCTGGAACTGGCCCGAGTGTATTTTGCTATCTGTGTGGTTAGGTGTGTATCAACAAACTGATAAAGCCCTGACCTTACCGAATAAATAGTGTTCCACCAGATCCTGTATGTCAGAAACTATAGTTTACTGCTGAGCAACTCGTTTTATCATGGTAAAATAACACAGAAATCGAATAACAACACTTCAGTCTCCTGCCGAAGCTCCGACGTCTGCTTTGAGAAACTGTCAATCACAGCTGTCAATCACGATGACACGCCCAGCATTAAATTACTGCTCAAAACATACTCTTTACAGAAATGAAGATCTGCCCCTATATCAGCTGATAACCAGTGCCTTAACTGACCAGAACCATCTTTCAGAACATTTTATTGCAAGTGTAACTAATTTTTTTATTTGGGCTCAAGTCTCGTTCATTAACACGGAGGAGGCGGACTTTATGACTTGTACTGCAGCCCGCCCCCAGGGGTTGATCTAACGGCCAAGACCTTCACTCAAAAGCCGGCTTGTGGCACACTTGGGTTGAAGCATCTGTTTTGTGAGAAGTGCTTCTCATATGATGTGAACGACCCCTATAGCTTTTCTGTGACATTTCCTCCAGCGAGAATGACTTTGACTGCAACTTTCTGTCACACACCACACCCACCATTGGTACCCTTTTGACAGTGAAAACGCACGCCTGATAAAGGTGACCCATATTGTACCAGTCAGTGGAAACTGGCCATTAGTGAGTTGCCACAGAACAGGTAATTTGCCTTGTGAACGTGAACAGCTCTTAATCTCTAAACAGCACACAGCAATTACAGTGATTATAGAGAACCACCAATGGCAACCTGCAGGTCATGTTTGCTTTTGTATTTGTCCAATATAATGCATATTGTCAAATATAACGTGTGACCTTCTCAACGGGGGAACTGTCCTGTATGTTCACCTGGGATGTTGTCTAGAAGCTTCTGCTGCGCTCTCTCCTTGGTTTCTCTGCGTTCGCCCTCACAGCGGCTTTTGTTATGAGGCGCCAGTTTTCCGTTGGGCCAAAATGTGTCCCGGAAAATATTGATGTAGTAAACCATCATCTGCTCACTGAAGATCCAGTTTACAGTGTCTCTGATTTGCCTGCACAGTGAGAGAGAGAAAAAACATTTCAATGCCTAGCAAGTTTCCATTAGAGTTTCCATTACGCACATCCATTAAAGCTTACTTGTTTATAGTGCGTCCAAACGTGACCTGAACTAGTGCAATTAGTGTCTTCCTCACCCACTTGAACACTGCAGAGAGAAGAAGACGCTTTATTATCACTGAATAAGAAACGTTTCCTTAGCAAACCATCATATTAGCATGATTTCTAATATGATTTTTCAATTCAGCTTTGCACTACAAGAATGAACTATTCAATCATTTTCATTTCGGCTTAGTGCCTTTATTAATCGCCACAGCGCAATGAACCGCCAACTTATCCAGCATATATTTACGCAGCGGATGCCCTTTCAGCTGCAACCCATCACTGGGAAACATCCATACACACTCTTTCACACACATACACTACGGACAATTTAGCTTACCCAATTCACCTATAGCGTATGTCATTGAACTTGTAGGGGAAACCGGAGCCCACGGAGGAAACCCACGCGAACATGGGGAGAACATGCAAACTCCACACAGAAATGCCAACTGACCCAGCCAAGGCTTGAACCAGCGACCTTCTTGCTGTGAGGTGATCGTGCTACTCACCAATAGCTGGTGGATGCTGCCCACTGGTGGTGGAGTGGAGAGACCCCCCCTCATGATTGTGAAGCGCTTTGGGTGTATGGCCATACACAATAAATGCGCTATATACATACCTGTCAACCCTCCCGTTTTTCCCGGGATTCTCCCGTATTTTACAGTTCTATCCCGCAGTCATCCCGTAAAGGTATTTTCCCGTATTTCTCCCGTATTTTTTCTCTTTCTGAGAAGAGCTGATCCTCCCTATATGCAACCCATACCGCCGAACCACCAGGGGCCGCCCTTGCTCTTAAATGTGAATCGGTTCTGTGCTTTCATTTTATTTAGGCATAGAAACACTTTGGAATAAGCATAAAAACGGCGCGATTCATTTCCTTTTCATTACAGGCGCCATTGCCCCTATGCAATCCTCAAAACAGTCAGTTCATATAAAGGTGCATGACTGTCAGCTGATGCGCTCCATAGTGATAATAGACGCTGTTTCCCAAGCGGATTCTGTACGTACGCGATTTGATGCTGAGCTCAAGTGGACACTGGGTGTTGGGTGCGTGTTTGAACAGACATATACACATCATCATAATAATAATAATAATAATAATGACGGTTCATTCCGCTGTGGCGACCCAAGATTGATAAAGGCACTAAGCCGAAAAGAAAATGAATAAATGAATAATATAATAATAATAACAACATCATCTAGACATGTCGATCTTGTTGGGTTTTCTTTTAAACACAACAAATTTTGTCCTAAATGAGCATAAACAGTTAGGAAAACAGTCAAATGCTTTCATTATAGATCTGTGCAGTTTTAAATTGACAGCTCTGTTATTTAATGTAATCAAACCAAAAAAATAAAATAAAAATAAAAATCGCTGCTCTTTAATCCGAATGTTTAAATTATACAGTGAAGAAAAGATGAGATTTGATAACTTGATTCTATTTCTTTATAATAGCTAATAGTTTAAATGAGCTGAACAGTTTGCTAATTTATTTGCAGCTTTTTCTAATGTATACTAATTATTATATCCTTGAAAACAGCTCCAGATGAACATATTTATTTATTTATTTTATTTATTTATTTATTTTTTGGAGGGGGGGGGGGGGGGGTGTTATCCCTTATTTTCACATCCAAATGTTGACAGGTATGTATACAAATACACATTACTTACTTACTTACATAGGCTTACATGATTATTTACCCCAAAAAAGTTAACTTTTGAGCATCAAATATGAGATTTGTAACACTCCACATGGGTGATTTTCTACTCACTGCCCCTGAGTTCAAAGATCTCTCCGATCAGCATGAAGCAGGGCTCCGCCAGTGCGTCTTTCTTGCCATCCGGCTCATCGCCATAGTCTGAGAGATCACTGTCATCCTCAGCTTCATCCTGACACACACACACACACACACACACACACAATCAGATTCAACATGACTGAGCTGATGTCTGTCTAATCTGATGCTCTTTCTGATGGTGGTCTTTATTGATAGCTTTAGTGGTTCGCCACAATTATTTTCATTCATTTATTTAAATACAATGAAGATTATTATTATTTTCTTTCTCATACAGGCTACGGAATAATATTACAAACTGTTTGAAAAGAGCTTTGTGTTTTCTGGATAGTTGATCAAAATCAAATGACTTTTAAAAAAGGGGTGAGAGAAATAAAATGTGACTCTTAAAAAATAAACTCCACATTAGGGTACTGAGAAAATTGTGTACATGTTTGTGCATGTAAGTGTGTGTGTGTCTGTGTATCTGTGCGTGAGTGTGTCTCCCCATGTGTGTGTGCTTATGTGTCTGGGTGTCTCAGTAAATGTGTGTGTGTCTGTGTGCGAATTAGTGAAAGAAAGAGTGTGTGTGTGTATGCATGTATGTGTGTGTGCATGTGTCTGAGTGTGTGCTTGTCTGTGTGTTTTGTATATATGTGTGTGCTTGTATGTGTGAGTGTGTGTGCCTGCATATGTGTGTGTGTGTGTGTGTGTATGTATGTACTGTATGTATCCGAGTGTGTGCGTGTCAGTATGTAGGTATGTGCTTGTGTGTGTGTTGTTTTGTATATATGTGTGTGTGCTTGTAAGTGTGAGTGTCTGTATATGTTGTGTGTGTGTGTGTGAGTGAGAGTGTTTGTTTGTATGTTTAATATATATGTGTGTGTGTGTGTGTGTGTCCGTGAGTGTCTATATACGTTTTGTGCGTGTGTGCCTGCGCGTGTGTGTGTGTGTGTGTGTGTGTGTCTGACCTCCTGGTGTGAGAAGAAGTCTCCCGGCAGTCTCTCCAGGAAGGAGGCGAGGGAGAAGGAGGATTTCTTCTGGATGTCGATGACCTTCAGGTGCTCTGGAGACGGGCTGAGAAACGCATACAGCGCCTCACTCTGACACATGCGCTCGTCCGTCAGCACTTTCTACACACCAAACAAACACACACACACACACAAGCTCAAATATCTCACACAAACACAGATGCAGATACCAACAATATTCGGCAAGAAAACAGTCCTTTTGAACATCACGAGCTCAATGTAAACCCACAGTGAAAAGCTTTGATTCTTTCCAGCATGCTGTACAGATTCATCAGGCCTTCAGATAAAACACACACACACACACACACACACACAAAAGCTTCCTGCAGCTCTGGATGTCTGAGTTCTCACTTTAAAACCTTTGGTCTTTTCTGAGAAATGGTCACCAACAGAGACGTACAGAGGCATGCTGGGAAATGAGCTCTGTGAGATGTGTTTAAGGAAGGACTTTGGAAACGAACACACTGATAAAGCTTTGACAGATAGGTAAGTTTACATTTAGCTCCAAGCATGTGGAAAATAGAGCAAGTATAAAATAGTTTGCACTTAAAGGGAGAGTTCACCCAAAAATCAACATTTACTCACACTCAAGTGGTTGTCATTTTTTTATGAATTTCTTTTTTTCTGTTGAACACAAAACACGATAATCTGAAGAATGTTGAGGAACAGCAGCTATTGGCATCCATAGTAGGAACTAAAAATACTAGAGAGCTTTCTACTGATGTACACTCACCGGCCATTTTATTAGGTACACCTGTCCAACTGCTCGTTAACGCAAATTTTCTAATCAGCTAATCACATGGCAGCATCTCAATGCATTTAGGCATGTAGACATGGTCAAGACGATCTGCTGCAGTTCAAACCGAGTATCAGAATGGGGAAGAAAGGGGATTTAAGGGACTTTGAACGTGGCATGTTATTGGTGCCAGACGGGCTGGTCTGAGTATTTCAGAAACTGCTGATCTACTGGGATTTTCACGCACAACCATCTCTAGAGTTTACAGAGAATGGTCCGAAAAGGAGAAAATATCCAGCGAGCGGCAGTTCTGTGGACGCAAATGCCTTGTTGATGCCAGAGGTCAGAGGAGAATGGCAGGCTGGTTACTGCTGATAGAAAGGCAACAGTAACTCAAATAACCACTCGTTACAACCGAGGTCTGCAGAAGAGCATCTCTGAACACACAACATGTCCAACCTTGAGGCAGATGGGCTACAGCAGCAGAAGACCACACTGGGTGCCACTCCTGACAGCTAAGAACAGGAAACTGAGGCTACAATTCACACAGGCTCACCAAACTTGGTCAATAGAAGATTGGAAAAATGTTGCCTGGTCTGATGAGTCTCGATTTCTGCTGTGACATTCGGATGGTAGGGTCAGAATTTGGTGTCAACAACATTAAAGCATGAATCCATCCAACGGTTCAGACTGGTGCTGGTGGTGTAATGGTGTGGGGGATATTTTCTTGGAACACTTTGGGTCCATTAGTACCAATTGAGCATTGTCTCAATGCCGCAGCCTACTTGAGTATTGATGCTGACCATGTCCATTCCTTTATGACCACAGTGTACCCATCTTCTGATAGCTACTTCCAGCAGAATAACAAGTCATAAAGGGCAAATCACCTCAGACTGGTTTATTGAACATAACAATGAGTTCACTGTACTCAAATGGCCTTCACAGTCACCAGTCTCAATCCAATAAAGCACCTTTGGGATGTGGTGGTTCGCATCATGGACAAATCTGCAGCAACTGCGTGATGCTATCATGTCAATATGGACCAAAGTCTCTGAGGAATATTTCCAGTATCTTGTTGAATCTATACCACGAAGGATGAAGGCAGTTCTGAAGGCAAAAGCGGGTCCAACCCGGTACTAGTAAGGTGTACCTAATAAAGTGGCCGGTGAGTGTATATATTGTTAGGATAAGAACATAATTGGCTGAGATAACTATTTGAAAAACTGATAGTTAAAAAAAAAATTAAATACTGAGAAAATTGTCTAAAAAGTTAGCAAAATCACCTTTAGTTTTTCAATTGAAGTGCTTAGCAATGCATATTACGAATGAAAAATTGAGTTCTGGGGGCAACCCAGTGGCGCAGTAGGTAGTGCTGTTGCCTCACAGCAAGAACGTCGCTGGGTCGCAGGTTCGAACCTCGGCTGGGCTGGGTCAGTTGGCGTTTCTGTGTGGAGTTTGCATGTTCTCCCTGGGTTCGCGTGGGTTTCCTCCGGGTGCTCCGGTTTCCCCCACAGTCCAAAGACATGCAGTACAGGTGAATTGGGTAAGCTAAATTGTCCGTAGTGTATGAGTGTGAATGAGTGTGTGGAAGTTCCCAGAGATGGGTTGCGGCTGGAAGGGCATCCGCTGCGTAAAATCGTGCTGGATAAGTTGGCGGTTCATTCCGCTGTGGCGACCCCGCAAGGGACAAAGCCGACAAGAAAATGAATGAATGAATGAATGAAATTGAGTTCTGGTATATTTACAGTAGGAAGTTATCAAAATATCTTCATGGAGGAACATGATCTTTACTATAAAAGCAAATCTGTCATTTTGACCCATACAGTGTATTTGTGGCTATCGACTGGTTTTGTGGTTCAGGGTTACACTTCATGCAGGCCTTCAAAAACATCTCAGCAATGGCTTTACCTGTAAAAACGCGTTGAGTTGGTTTTTGGATTTGTCGAGGAATTTTTGGTCGATGGATTTGAAGGGCAGTTTGCTGAGTGAGGGAAGCTGGACCTTCTTGAGTGACGGAAAACACTGAGAGAGAGAAAGAAGCAGAGAGTCAGGCAGTGTGTGCTCAGTTGTGCCTGATCTGCATCAGAATGAATAATGTTCAACAATACATTGCGCTGAGCTGAAACAAACAAACAAAAAACACTTGTGCCACACATGGCACCACATTAAGTCAAATGTATGAATGTCGGGTTGACGACACACATCACTACCTGAGTTTTCACAGTCAGGCCTGAATAAATGTGTGTGTGCTAATGCTGAAGGCCAGTCCATTTCTACTCTCACTTCTGGTGCTTGACCAGGCCATGTCAGGGCATCCCTCAGGACCAACAGCCAGGATTTACTGGTCTGACAGTGGAAATATAGCTTGTCGTGTTTAACCATGATCCACACACACACTGGTCTGTACCTCCGTCAGCTTCCTGTGCAGAGCCTGAAACTCGATGAGCTTCCTGCTGACGGTCCAGTGGTTGTTCTTACAGTCGTCTTCTTCTGAAAGACTCACGGCTACGAAATAACACGCCATCTGCTCGCCATTCTCCTCAGAGGCCTGTGAAACACACACACACACAAACACACACACACACACACACAAACACACACACACACACGAAAGCGATGACATTAAAAACTGGGATTTTAAAATAAACTGTAAGAACACAAGTGTACTTTATAGAATTAAACATTGCATCATTACGGAGAATTAAACAAATGTATTATTATAAAATAATGAAACAAACATATTGATAGAAAATAATAAGTAGATGAATAAATAAATCTATTTTATTTTAGATATTTTAATAAAACAAGCCCAGAACATAAATTTGATTATGCTTTATATTTAAGTTAGGGATGGGCGATATGGCCTAAAATCCATATTGCGATATGCATTGCAGCCTCTTGCGATAACGATATATATTGCGATATATAAATTATAATAGAACCATTTCAGAACAGGTTACATAGACCCTTAGGAAAGCCAAACTGCTATTTTTTTTAAGAAATAAAGAAACGTTGCATGTCATTTTGAGAACATTTATTGTGCAAAAGCAAAACTGTAATTAAACAACACAATGTTGCAGATAAATAAACTAAATGTAGTGCCTTTTAGAAAGAAAGACTTTTCTTTTAAGTCCTTGGTTCCTAAATGCCAAGTTGCAGAGAACAAAAAAACTGGTGTTTAGTTAAGGAACTTACACTGTACTGAAATTACTTCCAGTATTAAATTAGTCAAATAAAATTGTGTATTGCAGATACTTTAAATAAAAACATATTTCTAACCTGCAGCCTAAGGTAACACATTTGATTTTAAACATTTTGTTCTCCTAATGAAATTAAAACTGGTGTCTTGATCTGCTCTTTCTCTCTCTCTCCCTCTCTCTCTCTCTGTCTGCTGTAGTGTTGTTGCTGCTGAGAGATTGAGACGCACCAGACAAAGTTTGCTTATAAAGTAATGCAAAAATGAATACAATTAATATCGAAAGCGAAAGCAGATTCTCGGACATGTCCAGGGAAAAGAGAATGTATTGTCACCCCAAATAATGAGCTGGATCAGTCTATTTAGTCTTCGCGCTCTTCTCAAAGCTGCTATAAAGGCAGGACAACAGTTCTGTATCCAGCGCGTCTCTGTGGGTCTGCATGCAGAGCATGTGAGTCTGTGGCAGAGTGTTCTCAGTTTCTCGCGAACACAAAACCGGACCGCCCCAATAATATATCGGCCGCCCAGGTAAAATCTGTGTGGGAATCTGTGTGACAAGCCACGATATGCCATGCATGAGGCTCGCAAGTTCTGCGACACGTCGCCATTCGGTGCCATGCGTTGCTTAGTGCTGTTGTTGAGAGCGTCAGCATGTGCTACAGTCACAATAGATTTCCAACGTAATACAACATAAGTTAGTGTGAAGAGCATGTTGTTTTACCGTGGCCGAGTGAATTAAGTTATCAATCGAGCTTATTAAAAAAGAAAATATGGGAGCGAAATGGTCGCACTGTCGAGCCCTGTCCATGTTTATTCAAGATGATGCGTTGCAGCCGGCTGCAGCTCGTTGCTCTTAATTTCGTGGGTAGATTGCGTCATCAAACATGCATTATCGCGATAGTGCAATAGAATTAGAATCTCTATCGTAGGCCAATTTTGTATCGTTTATATCGCATATCGTTTATATCGCCCATTACTAATTTAAGTACATTTATTTATATTTTAAACAGAAATATAAATAGCTGTAAATATACACATGAAAATAAAAGCTGATATATTTCCATAAATTCAAACTAAAAAAAGAAACTTTTGATATATTATTAATTAAAATAATAGAAATATAAATAAAACTTGCCAAATTTTACATCATTAAAGCACTCTGATTCACAATGTGCAGTGAATTTGAGTCAAAAACATTTTAAAACATACACCGATCCATTTAATAGACGTTTTGTTTTTGGTCTTAACAAATGAAGTCTTTCACTGTAAGCTGACTCTTTGACGGCGCAAACACAATACCTGCTTTACTCCAGCTGAAACTGCACTGATTTACAAACTTGTGTGTCATTTTTCAGTCAATTAACAGATAAATGGAGAATAAACGCAGATCTATGCAAATGATGCAGTTAATCATCAGAGCTCCAGCAACATAAAAACCATAATTTTTAATAAAAAAAAGAGAACAAAAATGACAGGTTTAAAGTTTTAAACATGCATATGATCTACGTTCTGTTTTAAAAATAATAACCTGGGAATGTCTATGAGGGAAGGTTCTGTATAGTTTGTTTTGTTAACTTGCAAATATCTGGTAACAGTACTTTATGGTTGCAAAATAACATGTAAGTAAATATGAGAGAATATTCTATTTAGGTCAAAATTATGCTCTATTAAAAATAACCGCGCTGCAATGTTCTGGAAATGTTTCTTTATAATTAAAAACAGCAACATTGTGTAAACCTTTTTTAACATTTGAAATAACCATCCTGCAACTTTCTCAGAACGTTATTTTTTGGTTGCAAAGTAATCATCTAAAACAACCATGAGGGAACATTCTATAGAGGTTAATATTGTTATTTTTAAAATAAATCACACAGCAAAGTTTTGAAAATGTTCATTTATGGCTAAGAACAGTAACCTGAAAATAGCCAAGAAGGAACGCTGTGTAAATGTTTTTATTTATTTTTTTAAGAACAATCCTGCAACATTATTTTTTGGTTGAAAAAATCATAATCTATAACAACCACCACGAAACGAAGTCTATATATGTTAATTGTGTGTTGTTTAAAAAAAACACCCAGAAACATTCTGGGATCATTGCCTTATAGTTGAAAAACAACCCCTAAAAATAGCCACGAGGAAACACTCTGTATATATATATATATACAGTTGAAGTCAGAATTATTAGCCCCCCTTTGATCTTATTTTTCTTTTTTAAATATTTCCCAAATGATGTTTAACAGAGCAAGGGATTTTTCACAGTATGTCTGATAATATTTTTTCTTATGGATAAAGTCTGATTTGTTTTATTTCGGCTAAAATAAAAGCAGTTTTAAATTTTTTAAAATCCATTTTAAGGTCAAAATTATTAGCCCCTTTAAGCTATATTTTTTTTCGATAGTCTACAGAACAAACCATCATTATACAATAACTTGCCTAATTACTCTAACCTGCCTAGTAAACCTAATTAACCTAGTTAAGCCTTTAAATGTCACTTTAAGCTGTATAGAAGTGTCTTGAAGAATATCTAGTCAAATATTATTTACTGTCATCATGACAAAGAAAAAATAAATCAGTTATTAGAAATGAGTTATTAAAACTATTATGATTAGAAATGTGTTGAAAAAAAATCTATACGTTAAAGAGAAAAAAGGGGGAAAAAATAAACAAGGGGGCTAATAATTCTGACTTCAACTGTATATATACACACACACACACACACACACACACACACAGTTCTCAGCCTGTATGAGTACACCACATTTTGAAAATGAATATTTTTTATCTATTTCTCAGTGAATATGGGTAATATTGGTGCATTTGAACATAACAGATTTATTAAACTGATATATTTATTAAAATAATATTTTAGTCACAGGACATCTTTAGAAATGGAAAGATAATACATTACAACTCATGTGAAATATTGCAAAAAAAATACAAACTACAATTCAACAAAATTGTATATCGTTTTCTTTTTTTCTTCATTTTTGCTATTTTTGAAAATTGTATTTAATATTTTTCTATAACATAAATTTGGGCTACTAATTTTTGAACCATTAATGTAAGTCATCTAGTTAGATTAGCTCCAGATTTGGCTTCAGTACTGACTAAACTAATGTATATGCACAAATATATATATATATGGCGTGGCTTTCAAAAAAACTCCTCTAAGAGTGTTGGCAGGGTTTATTACTGTGACTGTATTGAGCTGCTGGTGTCTTGTGAAATGAAACAGATGGAATGATGAGGAGTTCTGCAGTGCTGTGAATGATCGACTGTCACACTGTTTTAAAAGAGTCAAACAAACAGCAAATAAATCACTAGCTGGGTTTCCATCACACCTGTGTTAGTGCACATTTTAAAGTATCACATCTGAAACAAGTGATGGAAACGTGAAATTTAAAAGAAAAATCCATCAATTCACAAAAAATAATGGGCGGCGAAAACACATTTGTGAAATAAACTCTGACAGCTCATTTTAAACCCAGCTGTCTCTACTATGCTTGCTTTGTTTACTGTTGGTTACTGTATAGGTCTGTATAGGTTACAGTGTGTTAGTTATGTATAGGTCTAAAATTCCCTTATGTCTAGTGTTGTGTTCATATTTATGATTGTTATTTATGTAGCACCGTGGTCCTGCGAGACATGACATTTTGTCCTACTGTATGTCCACACATGTAGCAGAATGACAACAAAGCTTGACTTGACTTGAAAAGGAAGTGCTTATGTTGCTGATGTCATTGCTGTGGTTAGAGTAAGTGAACCACATGTAAACAGTACTTTACCGAAAGTTACATCACATTTCTTTCTGGTATGCTTGTAAACAGCACGTGAAAGTCACCAGGTTTTCCAGGATTACCAGATATTCCATCTTAACTAGGTCATGACAGTCAAAGATTAGATTTTTTTTAAAGAGATGAAAATGGTATAGTATTAGTTTACTCTCAGGTCAAAACTTCAGGAGCTTCTTTATTTCTGTTGAACTCCATTGATATCCATAGTAAGAAGAAAAACACTATGAAGGTCAATTTCTACATTTTTCCGGGTTTTCTCTCAGTTAGAATGTCGGCCATGTCTATTCTCACAAATGTGTATCTTTAAGGTCCATTTTAAAAGTTTATATTAGTACCAAAAATATGCATATTTTAAAATGATTATTAATTAAATTATTAAAAATAATTTAATTTAAAAAAATGATATTTGTTTTTGCTTTAATGTTTTTGACAGCAGATGGCTAGGTTTTGAACCGCAGATGTCGCTCTAGACTAGTTTTGAACAGCAGATGATGCTTTCTGCTAGTTTAGAAACAGCAAATGTTGCTCTAGGCTAGTTTTGAACAGCAGAGGGTGCTCTAGGCTAGTTTTGAACAGCAGAGGGCGCTCTAGGCTAGTTTTGAACAGCAGAGGGCGCTCTAGGCTAGTTTTGAACAGCAGAGGGCGCTCTAGGCTAGTTTTGAAGAGCAGAGGGCGCTCTAGGTTAGTTTTGAAGAGCAGAGGGCGCTCTAGGTTAGTTTTGAAGAGCAGAGGGCGCTCTAGGCTAGTTTTGAACAGCAGAGGGCGCTCTAGTCTAGTTTTGAACAGCAGAGGGCGCTCTAGGCTAGTTTTGAACAGCAGAGGGCGCTCTAGTCTAGTTTTGAACAGCAGAGGGCGCTCTAGGTTAGTTTTGAACAGCAGAGGGCGCTCTATGTTAGTTTTGAACAGCAGAGGGCGCTCTAGTCTAGTTTTGAACAGCAGAGGGCGCTCTAGGTTAGTTTTGAACAGCAGAGGGCGCTCTAGGCTAGTTTTGAACAGCAGAGGGCGCTCTAGACTAGTTTTGAACAGCAGAGGGCACTCTAGGCTAGTTTTAAACAGCAGATGGCGCTCTAGGCTAGTTTTGAAGAGCAGACAACGCTCTAGGCTAGCTTTTAACAACAGATGGCGCTCTAGGCTAGTTTTTAACAACAGATGGCGCTTTAGGTTAGTTTTTAACAACAGATGGCGCTCTAGGTTAGTTTTTAGCAACAGATGGCGCTCTAGGCTAGTTTTGAAAATGAGATGGCGCTCTAGGCTAGTTTTTTACAGCAGACAGCGGTCTAGGCTAGCTTTTAACAACAGATGACGCTCTAGGCTAATTTTTAACAACAGATGACGCTCTAGGCTAATTTTTAACAACAGATGACGCTCTAGGCTAGTTCTGAACAACAGGGGTGTTCTAGGCTAGTTTTTAACAGCAGAGGGTGCTCTATGCATATTAGTCTTTATGATTTTAAACAGCATTCTAGACTAGTTTTGAACAGCAGATGATGCTCTAGGCTAGCTTTTAATAACAGATGGTGCTCTAGGCTAGTTTTGAACAGCAGATGATGCTCTAGGCTAGCTTTTAATAACAGATGGTGCTCTAGGCTAGTTTTGAACAGCAGATGATGCTCTAGGCTAGCTTTTAATAACAGATGGTGCTCTAGGCTAATTTTGAACAGCAGATGATGCTCTATGCTAGCTTTTATTACAGGTGGTGCTCTAGGCTAGTTTTGAATAGCAGATGATGCTCTAGGCTAGCTTTTAATAACAGATGGTGCTCTAGGCTAATTTTGAACAGCAGATGATGCTCTAGGCTAGCTTTTATTACAGGTGGTGCTCTAGGCTAATTTTGAACAGCAGATGATGCTCTAGGCTAGCTTTTAATAACAGATGGTGCTCTAGGCTAATATTGACCAGCAGATGATGCTCTAGGCTAGCTTTTATTACAGGTGGTGCTCTAGGCTAATTTTGAACAGCAGATGATGCTCTAGGCTAGCTTTTAATAACAGATGGTGCTCTAGGCTAATTTTGAACAGCAGATGATGCTCTAGGCTAGCTTTTATTACAGGTGTTGCTCTAGGCAAATTTTGAACAGCAGATGATGCTCTAGGCTAGCTTTTAATAACAGATGGTGCTCTAGGCTAATTTTGAACAGCAGATGATGCTCTAGGCTAGCTTTTATTACAGATGGTGCTCTAGGCTAATTTTGAACAGCAGATGATGCTCTAGGCTAGCTTTTAATAACAGATGGTGCTCTAGGCTAATTTTGAACAGCAGATGATGCTCTAGGCTAGCTTTTATTACAGGTGGTGCTCTAGGCTAATTTTGAACAGCAGAGGGTGCTCTAGTCTAGTTTTGAACAGCAGATGGCGCTCTAGGCTAGTTTTTAACAGCAGAGGGCACTCTAGGTTAGTTTTTAACAGCATATGTCACTCTAGGCTAGTTTCAAACAGCAGATGGCGCTCTAAGCTAGTTTTCAAAACTAGCCTGGAGCGCTGTCTGCTGTACAAAACCAGCCTAGAGCGCCATCTACTGTACAAAACCAGCCTAGAGCGCCATCTGCTGTAAAAAACCAGCCTAGAGCGCCATCTGCTGTTAAAAACTAGCCTAGAGCGCTATCTGCTGAGCTCAAAATCTATTCAAGTTCTATTAAAGAGCCTCTAAACACCATTTATTGTTCACATTTCCAAATAAATGGACACATGGATTATTTATTTCATCACAATTAGGAAGGTTTGTACTGATTATTGGATGGTAGGTGTGTTGTAAATGTCAAGTGAGTCTTATTCACACATCTAACAAAAATTGGTATGAATTTGTGCACCGCTACACCCATTTAAATATTGGACAATATTTATTTATTTATTTTGATCAACTGTACTTTCTGTGTTAATGATACAGATTATATTGATTGAGTTAAACTTATATTTAACCCTTGAAGACCAGAAGTGGTACTGATACGGACCTCTGCGGTGCTGACGACGGCTCTCCACGTGCCCAGGTTTTCACACCAGCAGTCCGTCCGGGAGATGTGCAGCTCCAGGTCACTGTGCTCCTTCTCCATGGCACTGATTTCATCCTTCAGGAGCGACACAATCTACAAGACAGACATTTTCATGAGGTATTCATTCATATATCATCTAATAGATCAAATCAATATATACACACAATACATGGTGTATGAAATTGAGTAGTTTTCAATGTGTTTTATATAAATTGATAAATAAATAAATATTGCAATGCATATGCAAATAATGTAAAATAAACACTTGAATATATATATATTTTATTTATTCCTACTGCTGCTTAAAGAGAATGCTTGCACAAAAATGAAACGAGAGACATTTTGAAGAATGTTGGAAACCATTACCTGCTGACTCTTATTGTATTATTTTTTTTCCTACTATGAAAGTCAATGGCAACCAGTTTCCAACATTCTTCCAAATATCTTCCTTTGTGCTCAATGGAAACTCAAAGGTTCGAAACCAATTTATATTGAGTACATGGAGAATACACCTTATTACATTGAAGTTTTATAATACACTCAATGGCCACTTTATTAGGTACAACTTACTTGTACTGGGTTAGACCCACTTTTACCTTCAGAACTGCCTTAATCCTTCGTGGCATAGATTCAACAAGGTACTGGAAATATTCCTCAGAGATTTTGGTCGATATTGACATGATAGCATCACGCAGACGCTGCAGATTTGTCGGCTGCACAACTATGATGCGAATCTCCCGTTCCATCCCAAAGGTGCTCCATTGGATTGAGATCTGTTGATTGTGGAGACCATTTGAGTACAGTGAACTCTTTGTCATGTTCAAGAAACGAGTCTGAGATGATTTGCGCTTTATGACATGGCGCGTTATCCTGCTGGAAGTAGCCATCAGAAGATGGGTACACTGTTGTGATAAAGGGATGGACATGGTCAGCAACAATACTCAGGTAGGCTGTGGCGTTGACATGATAATCAATTGGTACTAATGGGCCCAAAGTGTGCCAAGAAAATATCCACACCATTGCACCATTGCACTATGTTCAGCCTGAACCGTTGATACGAGGCAGGATGGATCCATGTTGTTGATGCCAAATTCTGACCCGACCATCTGAATGTTGCAGCAGAAATTGAGACTCATGCTAACAGGAGTGGCACCCAGTGTGGTTTTCTGCTGCTGTAGCCCATCTGCCTCAAGGTTGGACGTGTTGTGTGTTTAAAGATGCTCTTCTGCAGACCTTGGTTGTAACGAGTGTTTATTTGAGTTACTGTTGTCTTTCAATCAGCTGGAACCAGTCTGGCCATTCTCCTCTGACCTCTGGCATCAACAAGACATTTGTGCCCAGAGAATTGCCGCTCGCTGCATATTTTCTCTTTTTCGGACCATTCTCTGTAAACCCTGTGCATGAAAATCCCAGAAGATAAGCAGTTTCTGAAATACTCAGACCAGCCCGTCTGGCACCAACAACCATGCCACGTTCAAAATCCTTTAAATCCCCTTTCTTCCTCATTCTGATGCTCGGTTTGAACTGCAGCAGATCGTCTTGACCATGTCTACATGCCTAAATGCATTGAGTTGCTGTCATGTGATTGACTGATTAGAAATTTGCGTTAACGTGCAGTTGACGCAATATACATTTAATATCATTGCTGGGGAAAAAGTATTAACTCATTTAAAAGAATACAAAGTCTTTCTGACCTTTAACTTGTTAATAGCAGTGCATCTAAAAATGCAAAATTGCAAACAGTAAACAGGTCATGCAGACACTTCCTCTGCGAACCACATATATAGACTGGTGTAGATGAAGACTGATAAATCACTGATAAACCTCTAGCTTCATCTACATCAGTCTGCAGTTGTAATATGTGGTTTTGAAAGGAAGTTCACACCAATATTTTTTTCAGCTAGCTTGGCCGTTTATATTTTAACCGCAGCTTGTTTTAACCACAGTAACTAAACTGAGTCATTAATTCTGATTCTGTATCAGTTTTCACAGTTGAGTATCGAGTCGCTTATGAAATGCTGGACGTTTTGACACTTGATAAGACAGAATTACACATTAATAATCATAGCTGTGTCTATATAATATTAGCAATGCAAGTTGTTCTGTGTTTTACCCACTCTCTTATTAAATGTATTTATTTGTTAAACGTATAGAAACTTTATTTATTTTATTATTTTTCTACCATGGAAGTCAATTAGTAAGGTCAACTTTCCGGATACCATCGATTTTTATCATTTCACCAATATTTCCCCAGTATTTCAGACATTTTGATACCCAGATATTTATTTTATAGCACTGGATTCACAGATGAATTGATTCACACTTTCTAATAATACCAAAATTAAAAAAGATAAACAAAATATACCATTCAAAAGTTTCAACTTAAATTTTTTTTAAGAAATTGATGCTTATATTTAGAAATTTAGGACAAAGTCACAATTTATTATTCAAAACATCCACTTAAAAAAAACGCTGCTTTTACAATTCACCAAAATGTGAGAAGGAAACGTGTATATCAGAATGGTTTTTAAAGCATCAGTTGACATTTTTAGACCACCGCTATTTAAAATGTCAGATCATTTCTGTTTTTACAGACAGAAGATAAAATGTCGATCTTTTGGAAGCCTATACTGTTTCCTTAAATGTACAAATATCCTAATTTACAAGCAAATAGAGCTAAATATTAGGATTGCACAATTAAATGCGTTGATTAAAGCACTCAATTTACATCATAGATTTTATTTATGTGCTTTGCAGGGTTTCAAATTTGATCTTTGACCAATCACAGACATATCAGCAGTCTATCTGATGCACAATAAAGGACCAATGTGAATATTATAATTATTTACTCATTATAAAAGGGAGAATATTCCACATAACTCAGATTATAATCCTGTGTTTACCTTTTTATCAGGTCGTGGTGCGTTCTGGATTGAGCCCAGGGCTTGGCGTTTGTACTCCAGTCTCTCGTACAGCTGGTGGAGTTTGGTGGCAGCATAACTGGCCTGTTCATTGATGCCTTTGCTGCCTTCATCCAGAGCCACGTCTCCTCCTTCTATCACCTGACCCTAAACACAGAAATACAGCAGAAGAGTCTCAAAACAACCCTGACGAAGTGTCTGGATCATAGAGTGCAAAAAAATATGGGCCTAGTGACCGTGACGTCACCCATACGAAGGTTTTTGAAAAGCGTAAATGAAGCTACAAGTGGGCAGGGCCAACCATTACCATAATCATTATGCATCACTCCTGGTTAACTAATAATGAGCAAAGAGGCGGGGCGTGGGCGGAGCTAGAGATGCCAGGTTGCATTTTCCGTAGATCAGTTTTTCTTTGAGTGAAATGCTCATTAAAAGTGACTCGTTAGTATTGTTCTGGGTTGTATACTACAAAGGTATTGACTGCGTTTGGTCTTTTAACCCCGTAACTGTCTGTTGCCCTCACTTTTAGACATGAAAGTGACATGTTTAACTTAAAACAAATGCTTTGGTGCTGAAATTTCAGCATAGTTTCTTTCAGATTGTAGCTGAAGTGAAATTTTTTTTTTTAAAAATTAATAAAACAAAAGTTACGTGCCCTTATTTTTATGAAAATAATAAAACAAAAAAATTAAAGAAAATCAAAGCTAAACATTTGAACAAATTGTATTACAAATTTGAAGTTGATATCTCAAAAAAAGCTTTCAGTAAGATTTTGTTTGGCAGATGACATCCAGTTTCCACTGGTGACCATATAAGGGCACCCGCTATCTTTTGAGGAATATCATCTCATGAACCATATTTTGTCATATTTTGACAATATTTGTAAAGTAGACATAAAATTTCAAAGTAATATGGTAAGTTTAATGGTATTTTATTTGAATTTAACCTCTAAAAAACATCTTAAGTCATCTTTAAAAAATTACAAGTGGATTGCTGTAGCAAAGTAATCCTTTACGACTCTTATGAGTATCTTTGTTGCAAATTAATAAATAACTGTTGCTCAGTAATATCTATCAAAAATCAATTACCAGATTTGGAAACTAGAAATTTTAAGCTTTCAAATGACATATTTTTATATAGTTTTTATGACTGATTTATGTTAAGACAATATTATATTTGGTATATATTATAACCATACAATATTATGATTTAAAAATGTAACCGTAAATGGTCCCACAAGTTGTAGGGTGACACAGTAAATGTGTTTTTGAATCTATTATACCTCCCAAATGATAAAAAAAAAAATAAAAATAGCAGTGGTTCAATATGTATTTAGATGTCTTAGACCTTTCCAACGATACATAGTTTGTCATGATTAGATTAGGATTTAATTGCAAAAAATGATGCAAACTTAAAAGTTAAGGGGTTAAAAGACACTAATTATTATTCTTATGATGTTATTCTACAGGAGGAAACATTAATTTATCTCAAAATACTTTAAATATAGTCTGTGTTAAAAACAATGCTAGGCTATTTATGAAATCTAGGTCACAGTTGTCATGAAGGGTAATATTAGCTAAATCTACCAGAACCACTGTTTGTTCCAGGCTGTAAACACCTTTTTTCTGTTGTAAACTTGGGTATTTTAAAATGGAAGTCTATGGGATTAACCTCCTTTTGTAGCCAGCCTCTAGTGGCCAGTTAATGCATTGCAGTTTCAATCACTTCCATATTAGCTTCACGAGGAATAACGTGATTTTGCCGCTTCATCTGCATATAAAAAGTGGTGTTATGTTAAACTCACAGCGTCGTCTTTCTCCTCGCTGCTGGACTGCGAGCTACTCCTCTGCTCCTCTCGTTTAATCAGCCGCTCATATAGGTCGCTCACTAGGAATGATGGGTAATAACGCTCCTTCATGGTCTCGTATACGTCTCCCTGGATCCTGTGAAACACGTCTGTGCCCTTGTTCCCCACCAGAGTCTGCTGGATCTCTTTATACAGAGCTTTCTCCACCGGGATCTCCCTGCTCTCCACGAAGAAGTTCTGGTAGATCTCGCCCACCAGCTGCGGCACTTCATTCTGCACACAATAACCATTATTTATGCACATTTTAGAATATTGCATTAAAAAAATAAAAAAAAATACACATGAACTGGAAGCTGCTAAACGTTAAGACTAAACGTGGCCCATTTATCCATATGATAAATATGATGTTCTATTGGTCCACTACTAATAAATCCACACTGTGCTTTGAATGGATTTGGTCTTTAAAGTTCTGCATTTGAACGACAGATTCACCTTCAGTTCAGACCAGCAATAAACATATGGCTAATTTTAATCGTTTGGTGTAGTTTCATGCTCAACAGATGCTAACCGCTAATAAGCTACAATAACAACAGTATTAAACAGATTATTGCGAATCTGCTGTTGCACAGAAATCAACCAAATGCGCCACATTTCAGCCATCCAGGAGAACTCATTCATTTATTCATTTTACTTTAGGCTTAGTCTCTAATTTATCAGGGGTCACCACAGTGGAATGAACCGTCAACTACTCTGGCATATGTTCTATACAGCGTGTGATCTTCAAACAATGCATTTAAAATTTAATTGCAAAAAAGTGATGTAAACTTAACAGTTAAGGGGTTAAAAAGCCACTAATTATTATTCATATGATGATTTTCTACAGGAGGAAACGTTAATTCCTTCGAAATACTTTAACTATTGTCTATTTAGAAAAATGCTAGGCGATTTATAAAATCTAGGTCACAGTTGTCATGAAGGGTAATATTAGCTAAATACACCAAAACCACTGTTTGTTCCAGGCTGTAAACACTTTTTTTCTGTTGTAAAGTAGGGTATTTTAACATGAAAGTCTATGGGATTAACATCTTTTTGTAGCCAGCCTCTAGTGGCCAGTTATTGCACTGCAGTTTCAATCACTTCCATATTAGCTTCACAAGGAATAGCGGGATGTCGCCCCTTCATCTGATTTATCAGGGGTTGCCACAGTGGAATGAACCGCCAAATACTCTGGCATATGTTCTACGCAGCGTATGACCTCAAACAAAAAGTCTTGTTTTTATTCAGCATACAATATACAATATTCCACACGACTCAGAGAAGTTGTTCACCAATAATAAACTTTCCGGGAAGCACAGAATGATGGAAATAATGGATTCAATCAGCTCCGACACTGCAGGCTAAGTGGCAGAGCCGGTAATTGCTAATTTAACACAGCTGGACATAATGGACTGTGACCATTATACATTAGCCTGAGTGACGCGCTGATGCGCTTTCAGACGTTTGGTTTCTGTGGCCCGATGTTACTTTCTGGATGAAAGTGGCAGCGAAAATGAGCAATTAGTGAATCTGCAGATGTGGAGAAACAGAAGATCATTTTTCAGATATTATTAGCTATTTGGCTGTTAATTGTTTCTCATGGGGGCACATAAGGTCATCTTTGATGTTAAGTCAGTGATTTTATTGGCAATCGAAATGTTTGTTTTTCCAAGCTGAATTAGCTACTGCTTTCTGACAGACACTGCAGTCATGTGGTCCTTTAATCGCAATGAATTTACAAAAAGGGATCAAAACGAAGCAGCGTTTCATGGTCATGTGTATGCATTTTGATTATGGACAATGGAAACACTGCACTGTTATATTAATAATATTAAAAAAAGTGGAAGCTGTTAAGAATAAAAAAAAACCTAAAATCATGTAAACCTTTGTAATATGCCATTATTATGGAATAAACTACACTGTTAAATACAGTAAATGATACATAGAAAAATCAAGTAGTCAACAAGTATCTTACAAGTTATGCTGAGTTCAGTCTGCATGATTTTATCCCTGATTTTGACTCACCGACAGGTTGAGAAATCGGCGACAAACGCCTGAAATCACAGGCAAATCTGTGCTCGTTCACGTGAGTGACAATCACACAGTGTGAACTATCAAAGACGCAATCTGAGAGAATCGCAGATGAGTCGCCAACACCCGTGAGATATTTGGCATGCTAAATATCTGGAGCTGTCTGCGATTCAAATCATGCCATGTGAAAAGTGTTCTGATTGGAAAATCATCGGCGATCACCTACAGCCAATGAGAGAGCAGCATCCACTGGTGTGGGTATCTGCAGGCCAGCGGGAGGTTGGGGGAGAAGTTAAAAGCGCTCATTTTCAGTTTATTTGGACCCAAGAAATGAAGGAAAAACTAGTGTAAATTTGGCAGCAGCACCCGTGTCTGTTTGACGTGTCATCTGAGCAAAACCACAACCAGGTCAAAAAAGAAATAAAGTTGAGGAGAGATTGCTAATTCACTTCAAAACCCAGGTGAGTAAAATAAGTCCATTTTCTAAAGCTAAAGCCTTCTTTTACCTTTATGTAGTTAATAACACAAGATATACTACGAGACCTCGCGCTGTTTCCATGTCACTTCTAGCATAGTTTGGACAAAGTTGTCAGTGATTCTTCCCTGTTGCCAATCCATCCTACAGTGTAAACACTGCACCGACAGAATGCTAACCCAGATAGTGATGCAGTGTGAAAACATCTGTGACAAGATTACAATGAAACTCTGCATTATGTAATCTAATTCTTAATAACAAATGACTAAATTAAATACTACTATAATAACTGTCCCCGAAATGGCTATTATTACAATATGCAATATGAATAAATATGAAAATATTCACTAGTAAATGATTAGTGAATTATTTAAAAGTTATTAAACATTTGCCAAAGTTGCTAGTTGGACTATTAAAAAAAATACATATATATATATACAGTTGAAGTATTGAAGTAGTTTTTTAACAGTTTTTTAAGTTTTTTTTAACAGTTGAAGAATTACTCGTCCCCCTTTGAATTTTATTTTGTTTTTTAAATATTTCCCAAATGATGTTTAACGGAGCAATGAAATCTTCACAGTATGTCTGATAATATTTTTTCTTCTGGAGAAAGTCTTGTTTTATTTTGGCTAGAGTAAAAGCAGTTTTTAATTTTTTAAAAACCATTTTAAGGTCAAAATTATTAGCCCTTTTAAGCTATTTTTTTTCAATAGTCTACAGAACAAACATAATTTTACAATGACTTGCCTAATAACTCTAACCTGCCTAGTTAACCTAATTAACCTAGTTAAGCCTTTAAATGTCACTTTAAGCTGTATAGAAGTGTCTTGAAAAATATCTAGTCAAATATTATTTACTGTCATCATGGCAAAGATAAAATAAATCAGTTATTAGAAATGAGTTATTAAAACTATTATGATTAGAAATGTGTTGAAAAAATCTGCTCTCTGTTAAACAGAAATTGGGGGAAAAAATAAACAGGGGGGCTAATAAATCAGGGGAGTTAATAATTCTGACCTCAACTGTATATATATATTATTAAGTATTATTTTATAGAATCTATAATCTAACGGTTCCTACTATAAACAAATAAATGTATCCGTTGTCCAAAGAGTGTTATATATATCATTTTATTTTATTAGTTTACTTTATGATACTATTTTATTATTATTTACTTTTAATATTAATTTTATATCTTACATGTTTATAGCGTTTTATTCCGCTGTGGCGACCCCACATTAATGGGGGGACTAAACCGAAAAAAAAATGAATGAATCAATCTAACATGTTTATGAACATTTGGGATTGAACAACTCCTTTTTTAGTAGTGAAACAAGCAACTATGGCAAATGTGTAATAACATTTAAACACTGCTTATTAAAATAATACAAAAAAAGCTATTTCCAAATGCATCTCTTGTCTATCTTTGCCGTAATAACAGCCAATAATATTTTACTGGTTATTATAACATAATAAGTATTCAGATTTTTCATATTTAATGGAGCAAGCAATTTTTCACAGTATTTCCTCTAATATTTTTTCCTCTGGAGAATCTTATTTGTTTTATTTCAACTAGAATAAAAGCAGTTTTTAATTGTTTAGAAATCCTTTTAAGGTCAATATTATTAGCCCCCTTAAGGATTTTTTTCTATTATCTACAGAACAAACCATCGTTATACAATAACTTGCCTAATTACCCTAACCTTAACCTAATTAACACCTAGTTAAGCCTTTAAATGTCACTTTAAGCTGTATAGAAGTGTCTTGAAAAATATCTAGTCAAATATTATTTACTGTCATCATGGCAAAAATAAAATAAATCAGTTATTAGAAATGAGTTATTAAAACTATTATGTTTTTAAAAATCTTCGTCTAATAATTTTGTCTTCAGCTGTATGTATTAATAGAGTGTCCCCCATGAGAAATGATTAGTGTGTCAGCGGGTCTGATGTCAGTGGCTCTTCTGACCTTGTTGGCGGTCTTGAGCATCTCCACCAGCTCCCAGAAGCTGATGAGAGCCCTCTTATCCACACGCTCCATGTAGACGCGGAAATGATCCCGATAGACAGAGTTTGACATGATCTCCTCGAACTGGAGAATCTGTGAGAGGACAATAAACACATGAAGAGATGCTGTTATTATTAAAAAAACATTTGAGCTCATGACATAAACATTTATTTTTTTAAATGTTTGGTGGTAAATCATACTAGACGTTTGCTATTTTAGGTCCGTTAGGATTACCTAAATGATTTACATTTGTTAAATGCCAGAATAATGAGAGAATTTTTTTAGAGAATTTTTTTAATTAATTTCTAGACAGTCAAAAGTTTACACACATTTCGTTGGTATTTTTTTAGCTTTGCTTTTAAACTGTATAACTTTGGTCAAATGTTTTGGGTATCCTTCCACAAGCTTTTAACAATAGTTTGAAGAAATTTTGGCCCATTCCTCCTGACAGAATTGGTGTAACTGAGTCAGATTTGTAGGCTGTCTTGCTCACACAAGCTTTTTTAACTCTGCCCACAAATTTTCTATAGGATTGAGAACAGGGCTTTGTGATGGCCACTCCAAAACATTCACTCTGTTGTCCTTAAAGCACAGTTTAACTAATTTGGCAGTATGCTTAGGGTCATGGTCTGTTTGGAAGACCCATTTGTGGCCAAGTTTTAATTTCCTGGCTGATGTCTTGAGATGTTGCTTCAGTATTTCTACATAATGTTCTTTCTTCATGATGCCTTTCTTCACTATGCTGTGAAGTGGACCAGTCCCTCCTGCAGCAAAACAGCCCCACAACATGATGCTACCGCCCCCATACTTCACAGTTGGGATGGTGTTCCTAGGCTTGTAAGCTTTCCCCTTTGTCCTCCAAATGTAACACTGGTCAATATGGCCAAACAGTTCAATCTTAGTTCCATCAGACCACAGGACATGTCTCCAAACATTATTCTTTTTCCCAGTGTAATTTAGCAAATTGTAATCTGGCTTTTTTGTTGATTCTGGCTTGTTAATTTTCCCATGTTGTCACACAAGGAAGCAGTGTGTTTGAGGTTTTCCCTAAATACTATTCTACAGTTGTGCCTCCAATTAACTCAAATGTTGTCAATTAGCCAATCAGAAACTTCCAAAACCTTGACACCATCATCTGAGCTTTTTCAGAGGCATAATAATCTTATGTAAACTTGACTTTCAAGAAAAGTTATAACAATTTCTCAAAAATATCTCTCTCATTATTCTGCTATTAAGCAGAACAGAAACAAATTTGATAATCCTTACCTAAAAGAGAAAAGGTTTAGTCACATTCACATCTGACTTTTTTAAATGGTTATGTGCCTTTTTATACAGTGTATGTAAACCTCTGCTTTCAACTATATTTATATTTAACAAATAAATAACATGACGATTTCTGAATGATCAATTTTTTCCAGGTAGCATAAGAGAAGCCCTTTTTGTCCAGTACTCGATGACGTTTACAGTATGATCATGCAGTGATGTTTAATCTCCACACACTGAGGTCTATGTGCTCTAGGCCACATCAGTATAGGGACATTCAGAGCCGTTTGTGTATGACGGGACGCCTGGAGCTACCGGGATGACAACAGCAGGTCATATGAGCAAAACTCTTGATGCAGAAAAAAAAAAACTGATTTGGTCATTTGGTTTTGACACTTATCATGTAATGAAACACAAGAGGACAAAAAAATAAGAGCTACTTTATTATTCACCTTTTTCTGATCTGATTACTATTAAAGGATTTGTTGTTGAATAATAAGAATTAAAATATATTTTATCTTATTTAGGGCTAATATACAGAACAAAGCTTTAGTCACTTTTTTGTCATTTTTAACTTAAATCAACATCAAAATGCAAACTGATTTGATGTTAAAACCTTGACATCCACACACTGATGCCCTTTTGACCACCAAAATAGTAAATTAAAGCACCTATTTTAACCCTTTTTTAAGATTTCATATTATTATTATGGTTCTTCTGAGTGTGCCAGTTTAGGTTCAGTTCAAAACACAATTCAGATTTTTTATTATGATGTGTTAAAAAGTGTGATTTTGGGGGCATGTACACAGTTCGTTGTTTTAGGGGCGTGTTGCTTCACATGAAAATTAGTTTAGACTTCCCGCTCAACTTAACAAGGGGGCGGAGCCAAGAACTCCCTCGTTTTGTGTATGGCTACAGACAGGCAGACAGAGACAAGCAACATGAGTGAGAGGACCAGCGTTCAGCTGTACATGTACGACTCGGACACAGACCAAGCAGAGAGTACAAAATTATTTGTGTCTTTGTATAGTTTTACAGCCAACTGTGTGCTAGTTTAAAGCTCCGAGCTTGTAGCATACACCAAGACTAATAACTAAGCACACTGAATTAACTTTGACTGAAGGGCATCACACACCGGATGCACTGCGACACGGCGCGCACATGACAGTTGAAAGTATCGCACACTTGCGGCGCCGGTGTGTGTCACCTGATAGAAACTTATGTTTAGATTTCAGAAATGCATGCCGCTGCGTGGCGTGACGCTGCTTGGTGCCAAACGGCGCTTCTGGTGTACGACCTGCTTGAGGCTATAACTAAAGGGCGTCATACACCGGATGCGCTGCTCAGAGCCACGACACGGCACACCAGACGCGCACATTCGCATGTTATTTAAAATGAAACTATTCAGATAACGCTCTGTGGCCCGGCAGAAATATGAAGTGTCCTGAGCAGGGCCAGCGCGTCCATAGAGGCGACCTAGGCGGCAGAATAGTGAGCGAACCCCCCGGTCCTCACTTTCATCCACGACACCCTCCCGGTCCTCACTTTCATCCGCAACACCGCGAAATGCATGGCGCTGCGCGTCGTTACTTCGTTATTTCCAATGGGAGACGCGCACGTAAGGGAATGCGCTCGCACTTTCCAGCTGCACCTAGTTAAGATGACAGGGAGCTTCTGTGACCGCGGCAAATGCAAACTGCTGAAGTTTAAGGAAGACGCAATGAGAAGTACACATGTATGCAAACCCACCAAAAGTTACAAACACTGGCGGAGAGGAGAGCGATAACTTGGTGAATTTTGAGCCCAATGAGCCTTACATGATCTAAAAATAGAGCAAGGGTGTTCCTTTGGTGACCGCTTTGACTCACACGCTGAAAATGGCAGATGTGAAACAACATACTGAGGATATGGTAATGCACACCTGTCAATCAATAATGGTGGGCGGAGAGGCCCGCACTCGTACGTTAAGTTGCGGTCGATCTCAAAACCGCTCCAATTGGTCCACCGTTTTTATGTTGGTAAATTGAAAATAAGGGATTGGGTGTGTTTATATCACCCCAATATGACGGTCTATACACTATAGACCATTTTGAGGGATGTAAAAAAAAACAATGGTCCTAACGTATTTCCTGTTTTACATTTTTAATTTCCATTGCTTCTGAAAATCCAAAAAGGTCCACATATTGAAAAATAGTGTTATGACGGCTGATTTAAAATCAAGTTATGATTGAATTGCCTCTTGTTACAGTTAGGAAATAGTTTAACGTCAAGCAGGAAATGTTCATGGGCCAATGATATGACCACATTAAAATGGTCTATACCTACACATATGTCTGTCTAAAAAGCTTGAAAAGTAGATTTTATTACCATTGGTGTCCTTTAAGTAGTAATATAATGTAAGAAACTTTTTTTTTTTCAATTCCACATTTATACTTGATTTTGTATTCCTACAATTCAATACAATTTGGATACCTACTAATATTTGCTTTAAAAAACAAGGCAATAATCGATTACAGTTGTTTGACGTCAATGTCAGATGTCAGTTTGATGCCGTTTTGACATCGATTGACATCAAATCGATTTGCATTTTTGATGTGCTCATTGAGAAATTTCTGTAAATATTGTAAATGCTTTCTAATTTTTTACACTTTGCATTTTAGCTAACATTTTAGCCATTGTTGTTATCGATTTTATTATTATTATTTTTTTAAATGTGTATATAGTAGGCATTTTTTAGTACTTACTTTAGTCAATTTTGTGCTTGTGTTTGTATGACTTTATGTAGCTGCTTTACATTAGTATGCAGCTCAGTTTGTAGAAAAACTACTTGTGATAAACTTTAATCATGTAGTTTTCTAATGATTATTTATTCAGTAGTTTGGTATAATAAAAGGACAGATCACCAAAATAAATAATTAAATAAATAATAATAAATAAATAAAAAGTCGCTGTTAAAGGGATAGCTCACCCAAAATTGAAAATTCTGTCATCATTTACTCACTCTTTACTTGTTGACAAACACAAACAAAGATATTTTGAAGAATGTTGTAAACCGGTAACCATTGACATCCATAGTAATATACCAACCTACAGCAGCTTCATATTGAGTTATGAGTATATTCATTTACTCACTCTTTACTTGTTGACACACACAAACGAAGATATTTTGAAGAATGTTGTAAACTGGTAACCATTGACTTCCATAGTATTTGTTTGTAATTTGGTGTTCATCTGTTTTTGGTCTTCAGAACATCTTCTTATGTGTTCAACAGAAGAAAGAAACTCATAGAGATCACTTGAGGGTGAGAAAACTGAGTTATTTATTTATTTTGTGTGTGTACTATCCCTGTATTTACTCCCCCTCAGCTCATCCAAGATTTGATTTGATTTTTGGTGCACTGTTCCTTTAATATACCAACCTACAGCAGCTTCATATTGAATTTGACATGTGCTTTATATTAGTATGCACCTCAGATTGTAGAAAAACTACTTGTGATAAACTTTGATCATGTAGTTTTCTAATTATTAGGTATACAAACTTTTTAGTACTTCAGTTCACCGAAAAAAAGAAAAGAAAAATCACTATTAAAGGGATAGTTCACTCAAAACTGAAAATTCTGTCATCATTTACTCACTCCTACTTGTTGACACACACAAACGAAGATATTTTGAAGAATGTTATAAACCGGTAACCATTGACTTCCATAGTATTTGTTTTTCCCACTATGGAAGTCGGTGTTCATCTGTTTTTGGTCTTCAGAATATCTTCTTTTGCGTTCAACAGAAGAAAGAAACTCATAAAGATCACTTGAGAGTGAGAAAACAGAGTTATTTATTTATTTTGTGTGTGAACTATCCCTTTATTTACTCCTCCTCAGGTCATCCAAGATTTAATATATCATCCTACAGCAGCTTCATATTGAATTTGCTATGCGTTTTCTGCTTTCAGAGCTGTAATTTTCTCCTGTACCCGTTGGCTCTGAGGTCCGTCTCCTTCCTCCTGGCCTCCGTCCTCCTGCTGCTCATAGTTTGGTCCCCCGAGGAGCCGAATGCGCTTCTCGCACTGCTTCTTGGCCACCGTAAGCTGGTTAATGTAGCGCTTCATGTTTCTGGCACGTAACAGATCGGCCTTCAGCGCTGCCGCCTCTTTCCCTTTACTGTCTGCAGAAACACAGAGAGATGTGTAATCTCACTAGGCCTGTCACAATACAAAATTCTGTTTTTTGTGATATACTGTCACAAATAACACTGTGATAAGTGACATTATTGTCATTTTAAGACCATACTATGCCACTCTATGATTACACAACAGCATAATAATACAAATAGGCATCAACACATTCAAGGAACAAAAACATGTCATACTTAAAACAGAATAAGCTTCATTTGCTAAATGTATGCAAACACACAAGGGATTTTTTGTGGGTTTTAAAGGGATAGTTCACACCAAAATAAAAATTCTGCCAGCATTTACTCACCCTTAACTTGTTCAAAACATATCTGAGTTTCTTTCTTCTGTTGGACACAAAAGATGTTGTTTTGAAGTACTGTATGCTGGTAGCTGGCACTTATTGACCTCCATAATCCTGGGAGTTGCCATTTGTTGACCTCCATAGTGTTTTTTTTCCTACTATGGAAGTCAATGCATGCCATCAACAAGCATTCCTCAAAATATCTTCTTTTGTGTTCAACAGAAGAAAGAAACTCCAAAAAAGTTTAAAACCACACAAGGGAGAGTAAATGATGAGGCAATTTTCATTATGGTGTGAACTATCCCTTTAAGGCTGTTTAGATTCTGTAAATTGATGTTAATGTAAATGTCCTAATACAAACTTAGACACTAGTGCTGAATGTAAATATTCTTTTATAATGGCTTTAATGTTATCTGTCACTATAACATTGCTGTCACTTTTCTGATTTTTTGAAGGAATACTGATCCATTGACTTCCATAGTAAGAGAAAAATATACTATAGAGGTGAATAGGTGCCAGCTACCAGCATTATGGAGGTCAATAAGTGCTTTCGTTTGTTGTTGAGTGTTGTGAAAAAACTTGCATTATTAAAAAAACCTGTATTTATAAAATATTAATTATATACAAAATAATTATAATATTTAAAAAAAATAATATATACAGTTGAAGTCAGAAATATTAGCCCCCCTAAATTATTAGCCATCCTGTTTATTTTTTTTCCCTAATTTCTGTTTAACGGAGAGGAGATGTTTTTAACACATTTCTAACCATAATAGTTTTAATAACTCATCTCTAATAACTGATTTATTATATCTTTGCCATGATGACAGTAAATAATATTTTACTAGATATTTTTCAAGACACTTCTATACAGCTTAAAGTAACATTTAAAGGCTTAACTAGGTTAATTAGGTTAACTAGGCAGGTTAGGGTAATTAGGCAAGTTATTGTATAACGATGGTTTGTTCTGTAGACTATCAGGAAAAAAATATAGCTTAAAGGGGCTAATCATTTTGATCTTAAAATGGTTTTTAAAAAATTTAAAACTGCTTTTATTCTAGCCAAAATAAAACAAATAAGACTTTCTTCAGAAGAAAAAATATTATTAGACATACTGTGAAAATTTCCTTGCTCTGATAAACATCAATTGGGAAATATTTAAAAAAGAAAACAAATTCAAAGGAGGGCTAATAATTCTGACTTCAACAAATATATATATATATATATATATATATTTTATATATATATATATATATATATATATATATATATATATATATATATATATATATATATATATATATATATATATATATATTAGGGCTGTCAAATTATTTAAAAAATTTACTAATTAATCTCACTTTTTTTGTAATTAATTATGATTAATCACGAAAAGCCGTATTTATTACAGAAATAAAATCACAGGCATGTAAATGCCATTTAAATTTCAAAACAATCAGTGCCAATAACAAACAAAAATGATTTCCATGTTGGATTCTAAGTGGACTACAAAAAAAATCCAAAATACAGACATTGCAGACATGGAAAATGGAAAATTATAATAATAATAAAGTATTGAATACAAACAATTATACTCATTGTAAAGTTGTATTGCGAGTTAAGAACATTAATTATAAAGTAGAAACAATTTTGCTTAGTCCTCCTTAACATTTAGCCAGTTGCTAAGACAGTCCAGTCTATTGACATTATCGAGGGACAATGTGGCCAAGGGGTACATCAAATGCACGTACCAAAGTCTATAGACTTCTGGTCACAACATCTCTAAACAGCTTTGAGGGATACGGACATCGCAAAGACTATAGAATACATATAGAATGCCTTAAAGAGACTTCTTTATACACAGTCAGCGATGTCAGGCGTTTGCTCTTGTTGCTAGGAAACGCACACACACACATAGACAATGCATGCAGTTGTGAGCGCACCCGGTGAGCGACTCCTCAACCTCCTCAGCGGTTCATCAACACGCACGATCGCGTTCATCAAATTTGCTTAAACTAAGCGTTCTAAAGAATGGCTGTATTAACAAGCAAGAATTCTGACACAGCAGCGTGAAGCAGACGCTTTACAAAAGGTGTGTGTAGGAGGGAAACACGTCAAACTTAATGAAACATTTGAGGGTGCATGGAATCAACTTAAAGGCAGCGGAATGGGCTGTCTTTGACAGCTTGCGACATCATCTGGCACTTTCACTGAGTACATTTACATGGACATCAATACTCCAATTTTATGATCAAGATAATACTCTGATTAAGAGTCTATCATGTAAGCTATTTTTGATTACCTTTAAGGACCACCCGAGTGGGTATATATGTATATATATGTATACAGTATACACACAAATACACATACGACCATGCATTCATAAAAATAAATAAAAAAGCTATTAAAAATTGTATTATTAAATCAGAGGGTTGTCATTCTCGTAAAAATAAATAAATAAACAAAATAAAAACATTTTTATTTAATATTTGATCTTCTAAGCACCACCTTTCACTGACACTGTATTAAAAATATTTCCACAAACAGCTCGTAAACAGCTCGTTTCTCTGCCAGTAGTTCTAGTAAATACCAAAACCCATTTAAATTGATCGTGGAGTGTAATATGTGTAGGAATCAGCCGAGGTGTTTTATGGGCTGCAGTAAATGTCACAATCCAGTGTCTGCATCCAGAGCTGCTCGAACACAAAACATGCCTGACTCACTACAATTACCCATCAGCCCATCAAACAACACACTCAAATACAGCACAGGTTCTTCAGAACAGCTCCTATAAAATCTAAGCAAACAGAGTATAGCTATAGCTAATTGCGCGGGTTGGCATATTATTATAACTTTAGATTATACATACATATTTAGATTTTTGTTTACTTATAAATTGTCCATCATGAAACTCTTCAGATCGTTATGCTCAATTCACACGGTTGCTTTTGGAAATCGGCTCATTTAACTCCCATAACAATTGAGTTTTACCATTTTTAAATCCATTCAGTTGATTAGCGGATCTGGTGGGAGCACTTTTAGCTTAGCTTAGCATAGATCATTGAATCGGATTAGACCATTAGCATTTTGCTCAAAAATAAAATAAAAAGTAGTAAAACTCAATTCACGCAGGCGTTTTTGGAAATAGGCTCATTTAACTTGCGGAACAATTGAGTTTTGCCATTTTCGTATCCATTCAGCTGATGTTCAGGTCTGGTGGGAGCACTTTTAGATTAGCTTTAGATTAGACCATTAGCATCTCGCTCAAAAATGACTAAAGAGTTTTGATAATTTTCCTATTTAAAGTTTGACTCTTCTGTAGTTGCATCGTGTACTAAGACTGACAGAAAATGAAAAGTTGCTAATTTCTAGGCCGATATATACTTTAAATCTGGCGTAATGATCGACAAATTTTGCTGCCATACCACGGCTGCAGCAGGTGCAATGATAATACACAGTGCCTAAAATTAGTCCCCATTTAAGCAACCAAACAACAGTGTTGCGTAATATTATTGTGCCTCCTGCAACCATGGTACGGCAGCAAAATGTCTTGATTATTACGCCAGAATGAGAGTATAGTTCCTAATCATATTAGCCTAGAAAATGGCAACTTTTCCTTTCCCATCAGTCTTAATACTGTTGTAAAAAAAATAAATGATGGATAGAAAAGAGAACCCAGTCCAGGAGACTCGAAACAAGCAGAATTCCTTAATTGAGACGTGTTGGTTAATCTGCAGTCATACAGCGTCTTCAAGAAGTCCATGTGTCTGCAGGAGCCTATTGGAGGTCTGCAGTCTGCGAGTTTTATCACAAGTCTGAATTGAGACAAAGATGTCCTGTCTATAATGTCTTCTTAGGAGGAGGGGAGATGGCTAAACAAAGCATGCAAATTAAGTCTTGGAGTCAGCAAGATAACCAGCATATAGGTGTTAGAAACTTGCCCAGCTACTGACCACACAAGCTAATCAACAAAAGGGTTTCTTTAGCATCAAAGCATCACCCGAAGACAAAGGCTGAGTGGTTAAAAGCCTGCCTGTAGCATTTGCATCACTCTGGCTCAGCCAGTAGTCAGAAAGACAAAGGGTAAATGTCCCTCATGGCTGGGCTGTTATTGAAATTATGTAATTAAAAACCAAAGAATATAACTTTTCAGTTATATGTTGATTATTGTTCATTTGAAGCTAGATTGTACACATTTATATTTCCACAATACACAATGTAACTACAGAACAGTCAAGCTTTAAGCAGATTTTTTTTTTTTTTTTTGAGCGAGATGCTAATGGTCTAATCCGATTCAATTATTTATGCTAAGCTAAGCTAAAATGCTCCCCCCAGACCTGGAGATCGGCTGAATGGATTCAATAAAGGTAAAACTCTACTGTAATTCTAGGGAGGTTGTAAAATGAGCTCATAAAAGTGTAGTGTTCCTTTAATGCTTGATGGTGAGTGCGTCTGAAGCTTTGCTCTGACGCAATCATCATAGTGATGCCAGCGAATCAGATCCAGCTTGGACTATGACACAAAGACGACAAAGAAGAAGTAGTAGTAATAACAATAAACATCTATCCAAACTGTATGTTCTCATCAGACGAGTTAAAACAGGACAAAAAATAACCTTTTATATTCCAATGATGACGTTTTATGACGTACATTTGATAACATTATAGGTTAACCTCAGAGAACAGTACAAAGAAAACAAAAAAGCCAGTTCATGACCCTGTTAAAGCAAATTAGAAAACACGAAAATGAAAATGGAGTGCACACACTGAGCTTAAAAGATCACGAACGTCACAATGAAGCAATATGATTGGCTGATGTGTTGAAGATCATCTTACCTTTCTGTCTCTTGAGCTGAGGAATACTGCTGATGGTGGTCGCCTGGATAATCTCCACAACTATCTGATACCTGCAGAAAAACAACATGATATTTGAGTGACTCTATGATGCATGGACATACACAAGATGCTAAGAAAATAAAAGGAAACATTGCATATGTTTGCTAAAGCTTTGTTTTAGAATTGATCAAATGTTCTGAATGGCTTTTAGCATCCCAAGTAACCATTTTGGGTTTCAAGAAACTAACAAGAAACCTCCCAGAATGTTCTCTGTTGGTTAGACTGGAGAGTTTTTTGGAAGTAGACAGAAAATTCCCTCTGGGTTAAGAGAATGTTCCAGGAAAGCTCACTCTGTTTAAGGCCTTCTTTAATTTGTCACCAAAATAATACAAATAAAAACTCCCTGCAACGTTCTGGGAAGGTTGGTTTTTGGTTACGTAAAAAACCTACAGATAACATTCCCAGAATGTTCTTACTTGGTTCCCAAAACAATAGCTAAATGGGAACAATATGGGAAAGTTAGGAGAGTGTTCTGTTTTTGCTGGGATGTTGCAATGTGGTTGCTAAGTTGTCTTTGGTGGTTTGTTCAAATTTAAAAAAACAGATCTGAAAAGGTTGAGACGGTATGAAAAAGGCAAATAAAAAAGAAAGTAGTGATTTCCAAATTTACTTTGATTGTATTTCATTGCAGACAATATGAACACAAAATATTGGATGTTTTATAAGGTCAAATTAATTTTATTTGTAAATATACATCCTTTCCTGTCATTCAGAGCTGCAACACATTTAAAAAAACATTGGGACAGGAGCAGTTTATAAAATACATTATATATTAATGATGTGATTTGAAACAGGTGATGTCAACAGGTGATTGTAATTATGATCTGGTACAAAAGCAGCATCCAAGAAAGGTCTAGTCCTTTAGGAGCAAAGATGAGTTGTGGATAGCCAGTTTGACAACAAATACGTGAGAAAATTATTGAAATGTTTAAATACATTGTACCTCAAAGAAAGAGGAGAAGACATTTGGATATTTCACCTTCAACAGTGCAGAACACAATTAAAAGATTCAAGGAATCTGGAGGAATTTCAGTGCGTAAAGGACAAGGAAGCAAGACTAAGCTGAACAACTGTAATCTTCGATCCCTCAGGCGGCACTGCATCAAGAATCCTCAGTCATCTAAAAGCGATTTCACCACATGGGCTCAGGACTGCTTTGGCAAACCTTTATCAAGTACAACAATACGTAGTTACATCCACAGATGCCGGTGAAAACTGTACTGTGCTGTGCTAAAAGGAAGCCCTATGTTAACAGTGTCCAGAAGCGCCGTCGACTTCTCTGGGCTAGGAGGCATTTGGGACAGACCATCACACAGTGGAAACGTGTACTGTGGTCAGATGAATCAATATTTCAGGCATTTTTGGGAGAAATGGACCCTGTGTGATTCGGACCAAAGGAGAAAAGAATCATCCAGACTGTTACCAGCAACAAGTCCAAAAGCCAGGGTCTGTCATGGTATTGGATTGTGTTAGCGCACTTGGCAAAGGTAACTTACACTTCTGTGATGCACCATTAATGATGAAAAGTTCATAGAGATTTTGGAGCACAATATACTGCTTTCTTTTCCAGGGAGACCCATGCATATTTCAACAATGCAAAACCACATTCTGCACACATTACGAAGTCTGCGGAGGAAGAGGATACATGTACTTGACTAGCCATATATATATATATATCATTGATGATTTTATTGATCTTTTGTAATGATAATGTTAACACAAATACTTATTTTCATTGTTAATTCATGTCAGCTTAGGCCCATTAAACAATTGATACAACTTTTCAATTTTAAATAGCATTAATAAATGTTAAAATTAACTTTACTTAAAGCAGAGGATCATTATTGGTGTAAATTATTTTTGCTTTATCATCCAGTCCTTACAAAAGCACACAAATAACCCTGAAATAACAATTCAATCATAATCTCCCATAAACTTTTAAGATTGTGTAAAAATGCAAACTGATAAATTACATCATCTATAAACCCCTAAGGAGATTAGTTTAATCCAGTTTGTACTCATACGGTATACTTCAATTAAAGCAAGACTTGCCACGTATTTCTAAACAAAGCAACCTTATCAACTAAATATCAAGTCATGAAGAGTCGTGTGGGTTGAAAAATGATCCTCAGACGTCGACCTAGAGACAAGGACATTTTCTGTTCAACTCTGCAGAATAAAACCGCTTCCACGAACACATCTCACCACTGAAGAATGACGGCATTAAGATTTCAAGGCTACTAATGTTTCATTGAGAAACTCCTCGGAGGATAAAATATTCACTCCAAATTAACGAAATGGATCCTCAGGAAAGTTTTATTACAGATTTTTGCTGTCCCTGCTGAGGGAAAGCGAAACGGAGAGTGAGACTGAATGAAATTGCTTCATGAAAGTCAAATAGAAGTACTGTAATTTGAGAACATTGCAGTAAGTAGCTGGTGTAGAGTAAGGGTATTTTATTATGATGTAGAGCGTGACCTTCAAAAATGACATGCTGTAACAAGAGACTCGAACACACGGTATGTGGTATTGATGGAAATTAGCATTTTGCATCACTGCAAAGTCTTGTTTGCTATCATATGATGTTAAAATAAAATCACACACATTTTGATGCACATGCTGAACTTTATTTAGTAATAAAACTTTTTTTCCCTCAGGCCATATCCAACTTAAATAGTTAGCACATCAGTTGCTACATACTGTACTTTCTTATGGTCATAAACTTACAGGACACATACTGTTTATGGTTTTTGTAACCAATAAAGACATTTAATTGCTTAATTGTAAATACTTTAATATAAATATTTTTATTTCTTATTTGTACAAAAAAAAAAAAAAAGTCAACAATCCACATATTGCACATAAACCATATATAAATGTATGTATGTATGTATGTATGTACACTTTATTAGGTACACCAGCCAATCACATAGCAGCAACTCAATGCATTTAGGCATGTAGACATGATCAAGACGATCTGCTGCAGTTCAAACCGAGCATCAGAATGGAGAAGAAAGGTGATTTAAGTGACTTTGAACGTGGCGTGGTTGTTGGTGCCAGACGGGCTGGTCTGAGCATTTCAGAAACTGCTGATCTACTGGGATTTTCACGCACAACCATCTCTAGGGTTTCCAGAGAATGGTCCGTAAAAAGAGGAAATATCCAGTGAGTGGCAGTTCTGTGGGTGCAAATGCCTTGTTGATGCCAGAGGTCAGAGGAGAATGGCCAGACTGGTTCCAGCTGATAGAAACGCAACAGTAACTCAAATAAGCACTCGTTACAACCGAGGTCTGCAGAAGAGCATCTCTGAACACACAACACGTCCAACCTTGAGGTAGATGGGCTACAGCAGCAGAAGACCACATCGGGTGCCACTCCTGTCAGCTAAGAATAAGAAACTGAGGCTACAAATCGCAAAGGTTCACCAAAATTGGACAATAGAAGATTGGAGAAACGTTGCCTGGTCTGATGACTCTCGATTTCCGCTGCAAAATTCGGATGGTGTGGTCAGAATTTGGCATCTACAACATGATATCCTGCCTTGCATCAATGGTTCAGGCTGGTGGTGGTGGTGTAATGGTGTGGGGGATACTTTCTTGGCACACTTTGGGCCCATTAGTACCAATTGTTGCTGACCATGTGACCTTTATGTGACCTTTATGACCACAGTGTACGCATCTTCTGATGGCTATTTCCAGCAGGATAACGTGCCATGTCATAAAGCGTGAATCATCTCAGACTGGTTTCTTGAACATGACAATGAGTTCACTGTACTCAAATGGCCTCCACAGCCACCAGAGCTCAATCCAATAGAGCACCTTTGGGATGTGGTGGAATGGGAGATTCGCATCATGGATGTGCAGCCGACAAATCTGCAGCAACTGTGTGATGCTATCATGTCAATATGGACCAAAATCTCTGAGGAATATTTCCAGTACCTTGTTGAATCTATGCCACGAAGGATTAATGCAGTTCTGAAGGCAAACAGGGGTCCAAGCCGGTACAAGTAAGGTGTACCTAACAAAGTGGCCGGTGAGTGTTGGTATGTATATACAGTTGAAGTCAGAATTATTAGCCCCCCTGTTTATTTTTTTCCCCAATTTCTGTTTAACGGAGAGATTTTTTCAACACATTTATAAACATAATAGTTTTAATAACTCATCTCTAGTAACTGATTTATTTTATCTTTGCCATGATGACAGTAAATAATATTTGACTAGATATTTTTCAAGAAATTTCTATACAGCTTAAAGTGATATTTAAAGGCTTAACTAGGCTAATTAGGTTAACTAGGCAGGTTAGGGTAATTAGACAAGTTATTGTATAATGATGGTTTGTTCTGTAGATTATCGAAAAAAAAATATATAGCTTAAAGGGGCTAATAATTTTGACCTTAAAATGTTTTTTTAAAAAAATGATTTTATTCTAGCCAAATAAAACAAATAAGACTTTCTCACAAGAAAAAATATTATCAGACATACTGTGAACATTTCCTTGCTCTATTAAACATCATTTGGGAAATATTTAAAAGAGAAAAAAAAAATCTAAGGAGGGCTAATAATTCTGATTTCAACTATATATATATATATATATATATATATATATATATATATATATATATATACACACACAGTTGAAGTCAGAATTATTAGCCCCCCCTGAATTATTAGCCCCGTTAATTTTTTTCCCCAATTTCTGTTTAACAGAGAAGATTTTCTCAACATATTTATAATCATAAAAGTTTTATTAGCCAAAATAAAACAAGTAAGACGTTATTCAGAAGAAATAATATTATCAGACATACTGTGAACATTTCCTAGCTCTGTTAAACATCATTTGGGAAATATTTAAATAAGAAAAACAAAATTCAAAAGGGGACTTCAACTGTATATGTTGTGCAGACTTGGCTGCTTCTGATTCTAAATGTGTTTCAATTGTAGTTTATGCAAAAAATAATAATACGTATTTAATAGCATGATCTGTAGAGATTTTTATGCAGTTTATAATAAATGCTGCAATATTACATAAAGTAACTTCTAAGTGGGATTTGAAAGCAGCATCACATCCGTTGGCTTTCCATAGATTTTTGCACTAATTCAATCAACACAAAGCTGCTTTTCAGAGATCTTGAAGCTTTATTTCTCTGCTTCTTCAAAGCAAAAAGAGCCACAACTCAAGCTGTTTTTACAATCTCCGCTCCGTGTGTTTAGCAGTGTCACCTAGCAACAATCTCATTACCTGACCTCAGGTTTCCTCCTAGTGTGTATAATGAGATGGTCGAATTATAGATGCTGAATTTCCTTGACACAATGAACGTCCCCTTTAGAGGCTCTCTCGCTCTTTCAGCTTTCAAACAAAGACTGTTTAACCCTTTGTGCGTGTCGAACTGAAGCCCGTCTACAAAAACACCCTCTCTGGCTGATGAGATGTTTAACTGTAGACGTGAAGAGACAGAGCGACTGAAGAAAAACCCAAAAGGAGTATAGTGGTCATGGAAACAAAGGCCTCTGGTAAACTGTGGAGTTGACAGACAACCAGCGTAATGCTTTTATTGAAGGTGACAGTAGACATAACGTTCGCTTTAATAAGAACATCACATTGCATAACCGTTAAATAAGATTTTTACAAGTACAAGTACATTTTTATTAGCCCCCTGAATTATTAGCCCCCCAGTTTATTTTTTTTCCCAATTTCTGCTTAACGGAGAGATTTTTTCAACACATTTCTAATTATAATAGTTTTAATAACTCATCTCTAGTAACTGATTTATTATCATGATGACAGTAAATAATATTTGACTAGATATTTTTCAAAACACTTCTATACAGCTTAAAGTGACATTTAAAGGCTTAACTAGGTTAATTAGGTTAACTAGGCCGGTTAGAGTAATTAGGCAAGTTATTGTATAACGATGGTTTGTTCTGTAGACTATCGAAAAAAAAAATAGCTTAAAGGGGCTAATAATATTGACCCGAAAATGGTTTTTGAAAAATTAAAAGCTGCTTTTATTCTAGCCGAAATAAACAAATAAGATATAAAATAATAAAATATTATCAGACATACTGTGAACATTTCCTTGCTCTGTTAAACATTATTTCGGAAATATTTGAAGAGAAAAATAATCAAAGGGGGGCTAATAATTCTGACTTCATCATTCTGACATTTCGGGTCATTCTCTAAAATGAATGCCTATAGTGATTTAACAAGTCCTGTAGTCCAAAATTCAAATATCGGCAGGCAGAGGTTCTAACAGAATTGAGTGCAATTGAAAATAGACCTTAATTGTGGGAAGAGTTGCTGGGGCAGGGGAACTTCGAGGCATCTAGAGAGGGTTTGATTGGATAGAAAATCTGATAAGAAGCTGAAGTGCAATATGATGCAATCAAAAATATAAAATAAATAAATTTCATCCAAATTAATTTGTATAAATTTTTATGTAATTATTAAGACCCCTTAACAAGGATAGTCAAGATGGGTCAAATATTTAGAATTGCTGTTATTTTAGCATAGGAGTATCCTTGTGTATATATACTGTATAGCAATGCAAAAATTCTATTTCACTGTACGAGTAGTTTTATTTCACGGTAAGAATATACAGTTGAAGTCAGAATTATTAGCCCCCCTTTGATTTTTTTTTCTTTTTTAAATATTTCCCAAATGATGTTTAACAGAGCAAGGAAATTTTCACAGCATGTCTGATAATATTCTGGAGAAAGTCTTATTTTATTTTGACTAGAACAAAAGCAGTTATTAATTTTTTAAACACCATTTTAGGGTCAAAATAATTAGCCCCTTTAAGCTATATTTTTTTCTGATAGTCAACAGAACAAACCATCATTATACAATAACTTGCCTAATTACCCTAACCTGCCTAGTTTTTTGTTTTCCCTTAATAACAATAAAAACCTTTAGTTCTAAATTGCATGATGTGTTCACTTGTGTTATCTTTGACTAATATTTAAATATGTTTGATGATCAGAAACATTCATGTATCACAAACATGCAAACAAATACAAAATCAGTAAGTAGTAAATAGTAAAATAAATCTATTACAGTTTATTCCACGGTAATGATATTTACTGACATACCTTCCAGCATTTACACTACCTGACAAAAAGTCCTGTCATTGATCCCAGTTGTAAGAGCAATAAATAATTCCTTAAATTCTAGTTGATCATTTGGAAAAGTGGCAGAAGGTGGATTTTTCAGATGAATCATCTGTTGAACTGCATCCCAATCATCACAAATACTGCAGAAGACCTACTGGAAGCCACATGGGCCCAAGATTATTACAGAAATCAATGAAGTTTGGTACAGGAAAAATCATGGTTTGGAGTTACATTCAGTATGGGGGCGTGCGAGAGATCTGCAGAGTGGATGATCAACATCACCAGCCTGAGGTATCAAGACATTTGTGCTGCCCATTACATTACAAACCACAGGAGAGGGCAAATTCTTCAGCAGGATAGCGCTCCTGTATACTTCAGCCTCCACATCAAAATTCCTGAAAGCAAAGAAGGTCAAGTGCTCCAGGATTGGCCAGCCCAGTCACCAGACATGAACATTATTGAGCATGTCTGGTGTAAGATGAAGGAAGCATTGAAGATGAATCCGAAGAGTCTTGATGAACTCTGGGAGTCCTGCAAGAACGCTTTCTTTGCCATTCCAGATGACTTTATTAAGAAGTGATTTGAGTCATTGCAGAGATGTATGGATGCAGTCCTCCAAGCTCATGGGAGTCAGACACAATATTCATTCTTTTTCCATTGCACCATGACTTTATATTCTACACTGGACATTATTTCTGTTAAGTTTTGTCTAAGCAAAGTGAGACCTTACTGTCATAATTAAATAATTAAAAATCAAGACATGATCATATTTTATTTTGGTAAAATAAGCGTAATCTAGAGGCCTTTGCCTTTCATATAAGCCACTTCTGATACCAAATGATCAACTAGAAGTCAAGTAATTATTTGCTGTTCCTAAAACTTGAATAGGCGACAAGACTTTTGTTAGGTAGTGTATATATAGAATTAATTTAGCATGTGGTGAACTTGGAAAATGATTTAAGCCATTGGTTTCAAACACTTGTAACACAATGGATTAGTCCAAATATTTGTTTTTAATCCCTTTATCTGCATAATTCAATATGTATGCATGTTATCTCCTCCTAGCACTCCTTCCATCGGCACCTAAAAAAAGCTGTAACTACAAACAGAGTATAATTCACCTTCTGAAGTTCAACAGTACAGCTTTTTTTTCCTTATTGCTCAAAGCCAGAAGCAGATGGGTTTCTAATTCAAGCCATCTTTCCTCAAAGACTTCTTACCTTTGTAAACTGCAGTCTTAGCTAAAGCTTTTGACAGCAGTTGTCATTGAGATGACTACTAAAAACCTCTACAAGCGATTCCTGACACATTTTCAGTCTTTATGATGCCAGTCAAAGACAGCACATTATAATCACAATGCTTTTATTTCAGTCTGACCGCTCCCGGCTGTCACTTCCCTATCAATCTCCATCCTTTAGTCTCTGGATCAATACGGCTGAAAAGTTTCTCCGAGGCTTTAAATGTCACCGTGTCGCAGATAATTCATCCAGATCTGAACTCTGGCGGAAGAAACCTCAAATGACAAATGTCCTCTGTGATTCGACTCGATACCGCGAGCTACGAAAGCGACAATAAATGACAGCGCTGACTTCCAGTTCACCTATTTAAAGAGTGAATTTTCTGACCCAAAGAAAGTGAAATTGCTTTCCAACAGAACTATTTTTGCACTGAAATAAATTGGTCTGGATGTGGCTAAAGGGTGGAAATCCAGACGGCTTTAGTGAGTCATCCGCCAACTCTAAAGCTATGTTAAAAGACAATCAGATTAATCAATAACCTATTAAAGGGACAGATTTACTAACGGCTTACGTCAGGAAAGACTCTTATTTGGTGTTAAAAATACTTTCAGGATTTACTTCAGAAAAAAATTATAATAATAAAATAAAATTGTGTTAAATCACAAAATTAAGCTGCAATTTTAAAACAAATTCCTCCCCAAAAAAAAATTATACAAATGCAAATAAATAGTTTTAATTCAAACAAACTAATATTTTTTCTGTGGTTTTCATGGAAATATATATTTTTATTTTATCTTTGTTTTTTATTTTTATTTTCTGGCTCTGCAGATTTATAATCAGGGTTTGTAAAATTTCTAAATTCCTGGTAGCCCTTGGGCAGGCACTCTTCAGTTTTTGGTCACCCAAATAAAAATACATTATTTATTAAATAAAAACAAAAACGTATATTTACTAAATAAAATAAATATAATGGCATTTGTTATAAGCCCCTTTCACACATACAAACCTTTCCGGAAAATAACCAGAATTTTTCCACCTCATGATTATCAGTTGGGGATGATTATAAATTGCCAATGTGATGGATGTTATGTTAAAAAGGTAAAATATAACTCAAAACTACCTAAATACCTAGATAGTAACAGAAGTTACTTTCCAACAGAACTATTTTATAATAAAATGAGTTGATCTGGATGTGGCAAAATGGTTTTAATGCAGACAGCTTCAGTGAGTCATCCACCAAGTGTGACTCAAGCTATATTAAAAAAAGATTCATCAATAACCTATTAAATCAGTGTCACTAATGAGCAAAAAGCTGTTGTAGCAAAACATTACAGGGATGTTACATAATTTCTGTGCATTTGAAAATGCAGACAATATAGTTTATTAAATTTACGCAGCATATGGTATGTAAAATCTGTGCAAAGCTTGCCCCTAACCATGAGCAATAATAGAAAGTAGGGTTGTCAAAGTATTGAGTTCGGAAGCAATCGGTAATGAGATTTCAAAAACATCTGATTGGTACTGAACTAGATACTTTTGACAACCCTTAGAGAAAGTGTCACTAAAAACACAAACACACAGGCTGTTTTTTATGATTTATGAGGATTCTCCATCGGTATAATGTATTTTATACTGTAAAAAAAATGCTTTTATATATATATGGCCTTAAACTACACTTAAACCAACCCTCACAGGAAACCTGTCAAAATCTGAATGTGAAAAAAAGTAGGATCTCAAACAGTTTTAAATGTAGACACAAAATAAACACAATACCAAAACTTTGACTTAAATTAAATATTAAAAATAAAGAAATTAATGAAACTAAATAAAAATAAATAAAAATTTATAAAAATAAATAAATAAAAATAAATATATATAAAATATATAAAATAAAATAATTAAGTATTTTTATAAAAATTAATACAAATAATTAAAAATAAATAAATAAAAATAATTAAACAAAAATATATAAAAAACTAAATAAAAATTAATACAAATTATTAAAAATAAATAAATAAAAACAGTTAAATAAATAAATAAAATAATTAAATAAAAATAATTGAATAAAAAAATTATTAAAAAATTATAGAAGTTAATAAAAATAAACAAATAATTAAATAATAAATAAATAAAAATAAATAAATAAATAAATAAAAATAAAATAAAATAAATAAATAAAATAATTAAATAAATAAAAATTAATAAAAATAAATAAATAAAACACTGAGTGTTTCCTGTCAGCTGAAACAAAGTACAACAATATAAAATAATGTAAAACAAATGTATAAATAAAAAATAATGAAATTATTTTAATTTAATTTAAATGTAATAATAGCAATTAATATCTTGCAACACTAAAGCACACACACACACACACACACACACACACACACACACACACACACACACACACACACACACACACACACACACACACACACACACACACACACAGGTCGGTTTGGTGCGCCACGGTCCTAAACAGATTTTTGACAAATAAAGTTGAAGCCCAAAAAACAAACACACTGATAAACAAACATGACCACACCCCTTTTTGACATCTCCGCTATAGTTACAAGACACGTCTCTTACTGCTGATCGGCTGCAAGTGTGTTCTGAGACTCGGTCCAACTCTGGTCAAAGAAGTTTTAAATTTTTGCTTAGTGCACCTTTAAACACCTTTTATGGGAAACAATGAGCTTTATCCCATTTACCTTATTTTTTAACATGCACACGAATGCAATGACTGCAGAATGATGGGAAATGTAAAGATGCAGGGCCGCCGTGTGCTTCATACCTGAGCTGTTTGAGGAACTGTATGTCAGAGCTGCTGCTGATGAGTTTGATGAACTCCTCGTAGGACGGTGCATACGTGTATGCTTTCTTATGATGCTCGTTCATCTGCTCCCTGTGCTCTAACTGAGCTAGCAGCATGCGGTTAATGTAGTCCGGATCGCTCAAAACATCCACCAACGGCTTGAGCACTGCAAAGAGAAAGAGAGGGAACCAATTAAAAGCTTTGTACCAAAACCTTGAGGGCTGACAAGCATTTTAAGGCATTAAAGGCTCGACATGCAAACCGCTCCAAAAGGTAGGAAGCATAATTATATTGCCGTTCACACTTCACAAACCGCAAGCTACTCATAACTGAATTTCAAGCAGTTGAACTAAAGTCAGGCAAAGCTTTTAAAAAGTTAATTACTGTAGCTGCACAAGACATTACTTATAAAAAGCTGCTCAAGACTTTTAAATGCATAATTAGACGATTATTTCATTACAATCAAAGCATTTTAAAGATCTCTATTAAGGTAAAAAAAACACTGCATGAAACACAATTACACAACAAAAAAATAATAATATTCAAGAATATAAGATGTGCATATTAATGTATATACAGTGGTCCCTCGCTATAATGTGATTCACCTCCTTGCGGCTTTCTTTAGTGCAATTTGACTTGCTTTTTTTACAGCGCATTGTGTTCTGTGTCCTGATTGGCTGTAGACCATTGTTAATCAATCTCCTCAGTGTTTCCTGTACAGTACAGAACGCGTTCAGCTGGCCAAATTCAAATCTTCAAATAAATCTTCGATCGCTAGCAGTGTGAGTTCCTACAGGGATGCAAAAAGGGTTGTAACTGTCCGCAGCAAGACCATCATAAAGGGGGTCGCACACTGGATGTGCCACGCCATGCAGTGCCATGCATTTTAGAATTGTAAACATAAGTTTATATCAGGGTGCTGCAAGTTAGTGGCTGTCTGCGATGCCCTGCTTCGACTCAGGAGCACCATTTGAATAATTTAATTTCAAATAACATGAGAACATGTGCGTCTGGTGTGTTACTTCCAACTGTCTTGTGCGTGGCTCATCAGGTGTGCAACGCCCTTAAGGATGGACTCTGCTTTAGTTTTGTGGATTAGTGACTGCAGGATAAAGAACATTATGCTGGATGCCAACATTATCCACACAAAAGCTAAAAAGCTTTATGAACCTTTTGCTACCAGCGATGAATGATTGCTGACAACAAGTTTTGATCTTTGGTTTCATTCTATAATACTGGACTTATTTTTCTACGAAAGTTTGACCTTTGAGAGTGTTTAAACATGAGAGAAAAGTGAGAAAATGTTAATGACTGTCTGAGAAAAGTGTATAAAGTGTGTAGTGAGGGGTTTTACAGCCTTAAAACATCTAGAATAATTGTAAAAAATAAAGCAGACTACTTTGCGGATTTCATCTATCACGGGTTATTTTTAGAATGTAACTCCCACAAATAACGAGAGATGACTGTACATAAACAGGCATAAAAATTAATATAATAAATAATAATATAATATAATGTAATATAACAAAATATAACATAACATTATATGACCTGTTTTAATCTCGATGAATGCATAAAGTATTTAAATCTAAAAGCTAGGGATATAAAAATATAATATATAAAATCATATAAAGAATTTATCCAATCAATGATTCTGAATCCAATTACAAAAACAAACACAATTAAATAGAGACTGATTAATTATTAATATTTAATTAAATGCAGACGCCGAAAAATACAGAGGAAAAAAAAAACATACATATATATATACAGTTAAAGTCAGAATTATTAGCCCCCCTGAATTATTAGGTTCTTGTTTATTTTTTTTCCTCAATTTCTGTTTAACGGAGAGAAGATTTCTTCAACACATTTCTAAATATAATAGTTTTAATAACTCATTTCTAATAACTGATTTATTTTATCTTTGCCATGATGACAGTAAATAATATTTGACTAGATATTTTTCAAGACACTTCTGTACAGCTTGAAGTGACATTTAAAGGCTTAACTAGGTTAATTAGGTTTACTAGGCAGGTTAGGGTAATTAGGCAAGTTATTGTTTTTTTTCTTGCATTTTTAACATATAGAAGACAAGAATCTAAATTTGGATGCACCCCTCGTCTTCCCTCCAGCATAATCTCTTCTGAAGTGTGCATCTGCTGTATGTGCGACATCTCATGTCATGTTGAAGCACCAATCAAAACCTTTCACGGCCAGCAGCACGCATCTGAAGATGAGCTGGCAAAAATAATCTATCATCTATCAGTCAATAACTTATTGCCAATATGCCATGCAATACTAATAAAAACAATAGATGATATGCAAGATTTATTGTATTTAAATTTAATTTCAATTACGCTAAGGTATTGCACTGTTCAAATCAGACTCATTGGAAATATGCGTCTCAGCCAACACTTTAGCAAAATGTCGAATACACTTCTCCAGATACATTTCACTGCACGTTTCAAATGAGAAACCCTCTAGAGGGCGCCGTCTACATTTTTCTGAATCTGAAATATGTTACTTAGGATGCATTTTGCTATATTTTCCAGACCAATTTCCTTCTAGACCTATTGCACAAATCACCTAGCAAACTACAAACCCAAACCCTTTCCTAAACCCTACCGGTAGTGTTTTGAAAATGAACCAAACTCTGACCAATGTGAAGAGAGTTTACTCGCACGTTAACTTTTTAATCCATTTAGAAACTTAGTAACATATGAAATACTGTTTCCGGGTCCAAGCTGCTACTCATTTGAATTGAAAAAATATTCGTTTATGGTCACTTTTTAGTCATATCACACATTAAAGGGAATTTTATATAAAATCGTGGTGTACACAACAGTCTCTGGACTTGCTGCATCACAGACACCAATATTTTAACAATTTATAAAACATGAATCTTTCTGGCTATCTGATATTAGGCATATATATATATATATATATATATATATATATATATATATATATATAAATATATATATTGTGATCGTGATTTTTAAAAGTATTTATTCGATTTGTAAACTTTTATTATTACCATTTGATGAGCCTCCCCATACAGTTTGATATGGTGCCTGAACCTGGAAGCTGCTTTGCATGACATCAGACTTAACAAGCGGATAGGTGTGAAAGCACCCTAAAAATCAGTCTTGTTTCAGGGTTTCCATCATAAATAGTACATGTAGATGGCAGACAGCTATGGCTAAGAGCTAATGAGAAACCACATAACACATCACACATGAAATCAAGCAGTTACTCTGAAAAGCTCATCACGTTTTTGCCAGTCTCTCAATTAGGCTGAGATGTGAAAAGCTACACGGGGTCTTGTTGACGTAGCGCTGATGAGAAAAGCTGAGACGCAGCAGACGGAGCACGAGGCAGTGCCTCATTACTGCCAGACAGAGCTGCCGATGACGTCTCGCCATGAAAAAACAAAAAGTCAGTGGCAACCCGCCAGGGGTGCATTTCCCAAACAACAATGTAAATCACATTACATATTCTATTCTAAAACATAAAATCACTTACAAAAGCTAACATGTATTTTAATATCATATATAAATCATATAAATAATTAAATAAATAAATAAATAAATAATGAGTATTTAAATATTAAATATTTAAATAATAAATAATGGCTATTTATTAAAAAATATATATAATATTTATTTTTTATTAGGAAATGAAACAAAATCCTACTTTAATAATAATTCATTCATTCATTTTCTTTTCAGCTTAGTCCCTTTATTAATCCGGCGTCGCCACAGCGGAATGAACCGCCAACTTATCCAGCACGTTTTTACGCAACGGATGCCCTTCCAGCTGCAACCCATCTCTGAGAAACATCCACACACTCATTCACACTCATACACTACGGACAATTTAGCCCACCAAATTCACCTATACCACATGTCTTTGGACTGTGGGGGAAACCGGAGACCCATAGGAAACCCACGCGAACGCAGGGAGAACATGCAAACTCCACACAGAAACGTCAACGGACCCAACCGAGGCTCAAACCAGCGACCTTCTTGCTGTGAGGCAACAGCACTACCTACTGCGCCACTGCGTCGCCCTTTAATTATAATATTAATAATATTAATGATGATGATGATGATTGTTATTATTATTATTTAGTAGGATATTGTTTATTTATTCTAAATTTTTTCGAAAAGTCTACTTTTACAATTTGACACATGCAAACCACTGCAGAAATGTTCTAACCAACAGGCCTATGTCATGTACAGTACATATACTTAATAAATAACCTACTATAAATTTAAAGCATTAACGTGTGCTATGTTTTTTGTTTTCACAAGTTTGGAGAAGTAACAAATTCCGCTTTTCATGAGCTGTCATCATGAGGCTGTGTTCAAAATGACAGAAATGTTTTCAAAGTGCACTGCGAAGGGAGCACAATTGTAAACATGAAGATCGCTAAAAGTGAACTGTAAAAATAGTTTGAAAGCAAATTACACCTAAGAGAGATGACCTTAATGTTTTTTTTTTAATCATTGCAAGTTTAAATGTTAGAATGTTCTAAATGAATAGGGGATAAGGGGGATAAGTGGCAATAGAACACAGCCAGGAACTATGTTTCTAACTACAGCTCCAGAGGTGTAGTTGCACGTGCACAAGTTTGCAACGCAGTTTGCGAATGTTTGTTTGAACGATGGATTTGGGAAACGGCAAATGAACTGTTTGTAATGACGGAACTTGCGACCTTAGTTTGCTAACGATGGGAAGAAAGCCACACCAACACGGGGAGAACATGCAAACTCCACACAGAAACGCCAACTGACCCAGCCTGGACTCGAACCAGTGACCTTCTTGCAGTGAGGCGAAAGTGCTAACCACTGTGTTGCCCCATTGTAACATTTATTAAAAGATAAAGTCAGTGGTAGAAGGGAAACTTTAATCTTCACAGCTTTTAGTGTTAGATGTTTTTGTAAAGGACATTACTGAATCATGAGTAAGGGTGTGTGTGTTTTTAATATCCGCTCATCTCTACACATGAAGTACCTACAGTCATCACAGCCCCTTTCTCTCTCCAGCAGCACATCTGTCTGTCTCCAATAATAGATGTAATTAGTAATTTCATGGCAAATCACAGACAATTACAATCACACGTCTGCTGCTGGTCGAAAAAAAAGATTCTGGAATCAATTTTCCGGTCAAAATCTGTAGTACATGTCTGATGAGCCCTTACACAAAAGGCGCATTGTAAGAACACTGAACAGACAATCAGCTCCAACAGACAGACGTCGATTGAGAATCTGAATCTCCAGCCAAAAACAAGATTTTGCCCAAAATCTAATTCTCAAGTTGTGATAATGTCGGTGAAAGGAAGCTTTGTTCAGACAGACGGGGATTTATCAGTGCGCAGAACATGAGCAGTAAAGCTCTGCGTTTGGTTTTGATTCATGAAGGCAAATTACTTCTACTTATCTAAGTCTTGTACAGCTTTTCAGCCGCATTAAAGAAATATCTTCGTCATTACACCACGTCAAGGGAGAGTTATGACAAACAAGAGCTAATCTGTGTGTGAAAAACTATTCCCAACAGCGCAGTTTGCAAAAGGCATTGATGTGGTTTCATATTTCTATCAAACATTAAAAGCTAATGATAATAACACGGTTCTGTTCGTTTCTTAAAGGGATAGCGGTCACGCCTGGGCTCTCTCAGGAAGGCAAAGGATCGCAGGAGTTATCAAAACACGTAGATTTATTGATTAACACTCACATGAAGGACATAGGAAACACAGGAGACTCAGGAATGACATGGGGTGACGACAATGCACAACTAAGAATACCGGACAATAGACTGACTAAACACAGAGATATAAATACACATGACATGATGGAATCTATTGACTAACAGGAGTGAGACACAGGTGAAACTGATGAACATAATGACACGGCGGGAAACAGAACAAAGGAGCACATGGGGAAGGTCACATGGTGAAAACACAGGGGCCTGACAATAGCACACACAAAAAAACAAATAAAAAACTCAAGCCTTGACTTTTTTTTTTTATAAGTGGGCATAGATTTTTTTTTTTTTAATCTAGATTAGTCTCACTGTAATCTTGGAATTAATCTAGATTAATCTAGATTAAAATGGCTCATTTGAATTCTGCCGAAGGCATACAGAATATGTGTGCTACCCAAACAATGACTAAAAGGAAGTGTTTGAGAACGGGTTTCTCAAGCCAGGTGGCGCATTAGACCAGGGGCTCATCTCCTGTTTCCAAAATGCATCACAAACTGCTTGAGAAACTGTTCTACTATGGTGATGAAAATTAATGATGTTCAATAAGATGTACTTGTGTTTACTAACTGTTTATTCAGTTAAACATGTGCTGAACTGTAGGCCTACATAAGCTCCAAACAGCGATTTTTGATGACCTTAATCCGACTAAAGTCATAACTGAACTAAACAGAAATGGAATTAGGACGTGGATTATGCAGATATTAGACAAACTATTACCGTCATGTAGGACTTTTCACCCTATTTTCCGACAAGATCCACACATGCGGCTGTCAGTAAAGGGCCGCACACACACACACACACATCGCGAAATGCGGAAGTTTTTTTCTTCCCATTTGGCATGCATTATTAAATTCCATAACACTCTCACCAGTCCTTACTCCTTATTTGCGTCTAATACCCCAGTTTGTCACGGGGGCATGAATGAAATGTTCATGAGTGAAAGTGAAACTGCCGAACTGCAGTCAAAGTCACCCAAAATTACAAGAAACTCTTACATGAAAGCACTTCACATAAACATCTTAATTATATTATTGTCTATTAAGGCAAATAACTCGATTATGTCCATGTAAGTGTAGTCAGTAGTGTCTTCAAAGTAAGTGAAAGATCCAGAAGGGCATCCTGCTGATTTGATTCAGAAGGCCACTTTTTTGTCAGACGGCTCACCGGTTTGACTTTCATTCACCGTCATTCATTTTAAAAAGCACGCGCTCCATTTTATTTTTATATGTTTAACTCGAACGCATAAATTTTACCTTTAGATCATTTACTTTAATCAGTACTATCGGAATGTGAAGAGACTTTCAACCAGCACAACAAATAATGTTTCTGAAGACCTACTGCACCCTTAACTTTCAACTCAAGTTAGGGTCATCAAGTTCACATTTACAATCAGTTGTTATTTTGGAAAACAGCACTGTTGGCCACGTGATATTCATACACAAAACACAACTACATTACGTATACCAGATTTGAATCCACCGATGGCCTAAAAGCCTTGCATTTATTATGTATGTGATGTTAAACATTTATTATGTATGTGATGTTTTGCATTCATTATGTACGAAGTCAAAATGGTTCGCCCTCCTGTGAATTTTTTATTATTTTTCTAATATTTCCCAAATGATGTTTAACAGAGCGAGGAATCTTTCACAGTATTTCCTATAATATTTTCTCTTTTGGAGAACGTCTTATTTGATTTATTTCAGCTAGAATAAAAGCTTTTAATTTTTTTACAGCCTGCTTAAGGTCAATATTATTAGGCCTCATAAGGTATATATTTTTGGTTTGTCTACAGAACAAACCATCATTATACAATGACTTGTCTAATTACCCTGACTTGCCCAATTAACCTAGTTGAGCTTTTAACACTAGAACCGCCGGAGGTCGCTGTATACCTAAAATCGCCAGTGCGGGTAAGTTTTACCCAGCACAAATTTTGTTTAGAAATTGCTAAAAGAAAAAACATACTATTTCACTGTTTTTCACCACTGTTAACAAAAAGTGTCTAGACTCATGAAATTAGTATTTCAGAATAACAAGATTAGGAGTAGGTTATGAGTAGGTTAAAATATCTAAATTTGAGCCATCATACTCTGATGCATAACTCATTTCTCCAGACTCTCCATCATTCATTGCATTTTGTGTTTTTAATAGCTCTACAAATCGCCTTATTTTAGTCATTGTGACTATTCATTTGTTATAACCACTAATTCAGTGAGTGAAACTGAAAGTAAAAGTCATTGGTGATTAATTTCAAACATAAGCAGTGCATAAATACAATCATTTTTTTTTTTTATAGTGGGTAAATTTGACCCACTCTGGTGCTTATAGGTATAAATGTCCCCCTTTTTAATCTATTTTTATCTAAACAATTTTTAATATCTGGGAATTGTAAATAAGGCAATTTTAGTAAAAGTCAATGACTGGGAGGCTTGAATGTTTTATTGAAGGTCTGTTATGTACATTTGAAGAACAGTGATGGGTAAAATTGACCCCATGGCGGTTCTAGTGTTAAATGTCTTATTAAGCTGAATACTAATGTCTTGAAAAATATCTAGTCAAATATTATGTGCTGTCATCATGGCAAAGATAAAAGAAAACAGTTATCAGAAATGAGTTATTATGCTTAGAAATGTGTTGAAAAAATCTTCCTTTCTTAAAGCAGAAATTGGAAAAAAAATATATAAAGGAGGGCGCTAATAATTCAGACTTCAACTGTATGTGATGTTCTGAGTGTACTGTAAGCTGTAAGAAGATCCAGGTCACCTTTAGTAGTGACGACCTCCACCAGGAGGAGGCGCAGACTGCGAGAGCGAGCATCCCGGACGGGCAGCAGACGCAGCAGGAGCAGACGAGCACAACAACGAAGGAAACGCAGCTCCTCATCTGGACTCTGCAGACATGGATGCAACGGAAACGGCCGGGGAACTTCCTCCAGCCTGGAGAGAGACAGAATGAAAAAGAAAAATAGGTTAACTTATATGATAGCTTACTTATCTGTTTATTTATCTATCTTTATTAAACCTCTTCATATGTTACCTTATATGATAGCTTACTTATCTGTTTGTTTATCTATCTTTATTAAACCTCTTCATATTTTACCTTATATGATAGCTTACTTATCTGTTTGTTTATCTGTCTTTACAAACCTTTATTTGGCAATGTGTAAAGTAAGTAAATTCAATAAACTGATATGAAAATTAAAATGGAAAGATATAGAAATTATCACGTCATTAAATTTTTACTTTTTTGTTTTATTTCTTACTGTTGTTTGATATGTTTACTGTATGTTATATTTTATTTGTACTTTCTTTGATATTTTCCCTATTTTTAATTTATTAAATTTGGTCAAAGCAAATAAAAAATTGACTTGCACATGAAAAAAAATGAAAATTGACATGGAAAAATTATATAAATTATCATCTCGATATATTTTACATTTTTTATTGTTTTATTTTTTTTAACTATTGTTTTATGTTTCCTTTACATTATATTTTTACTTTTCTACTTTTTTCTCATAATTAATTTTTCACTAATTTCATAGAATTTGGCCAAGCAATAATATAAAATAAAATAAAATAAAATAAAATAAAATTTATTTTATTTAATTAAAAATTTTAATTAAATGAAATTTAAAAAATGTTTTAATTAAATTAAATTAAATATGTGTTAATTTGTGTGTTTTTTTATCTATATAGGATTATCAGGTCACCGTTTTCTTCTTTTTCAATATGCTATGTTTTCTTTACATTATGTTTTTACTTTTCCATTTTTTGCCAATTATTTTATTTCAGAAAATTTGGCTAAGCAATAAAAGAAAAAATAAAAGAAAAAGAATAAAACAAAATAGAATTAATAATTTTATTTTATTTCATTAAATTATATGTAATGTAATGTAATGTGTATTTATATAGCTCATTTATTGTGTATGGCCATACACCCAAAGCGCTTCACAAACAATATAAACCACCACCAGTTTATATTAAATTAAATTACATTTATTAAAAAAATTAAAACAAGACAAAATTTTATTAAAATTAAATTAAATTTAAAACATAAATTAAAATTTAATTAAATTAAGAAATTATTTAAATTAAACATGTTGATTTGTGTTTTTATCTTTATAGGATTATCACTGTTTTCTTCTTGCAAAGCATCATTGAAAACTGACAAAGAGCAAGACTGATCTCAGTTCAAAAGGTGAAAAGTGTCAAATAATTCAAAAAATGGACAGAGACAGATAAACAGAACTGGTGAAGGAAGAGAGATGAGTGGAGGAAAAGAGAAAATGTCTGTGCACTCAGCTAATGAGCTGCGCAGATCGATCACACACAGAGAGAGAGAGAGAGAGAGAGAGGGAGAAAGAGAGAGAGAGAGAGAGATGAAGAAACGACAGGCAGAGATGCTCATTACTGCATCTGCATTCATACACACACAGACATACGTATGCAAGTGTGTATGTGATGTTTTGAGTAAAACCAAATGTTGAATTACAGGCTGGAGTTTTAAAGTTGTCAGAAAACATCATGATCAATCAAACTATGAAAAAATTATGTAAAGACTGCATGTTTGTGTGTGTGTGCATGTACATGTGTTAGAATGAATGAGTATATGAGTGTGTTTCTAAAGCAATCAGCAAGCTTTTCCAACAAATCAGAAATGAGCGAATCCATGATCTTATGATCAGAACACTGGCAGATTGGATTTCCGAGTGCACAAAAATTTCACAATCTTGTGCTTTTCTAGCTGAAACGAGGTAAATCAGCTGAAAATAAGTTGAAAAATAAAGATGTAAATCACTCTGTAAATCCAGACAAACAAACCACATGCAACATTTTGCATGGTTTCCGCTACATTCATTCTTCCATGGCGGGGCGCCACACCAAAAATCATCCATTCATGGCTACATAACAGCTTCTCATTCAAGTGAATTATAACAGCGCAAACTTTTCTGTAATCGTAGTGCTGTGCATTATTTGTTTAACCCTTTTAAGTGACATACTGACTGACTGACAGACTGACTGACAGGTGCGTGATGCGTGAGGCCAGCAAACACGACACAGTTTCCATAATTATACTTTATAGCCTATGGCTCTGCATACAATGACTATCTTACTGGAGTTTATAGCCATTTCACTTTACTTCAGGACGCATTAATGCCGCTCTGTAGGTATATTGGATGCAATTATAAATGTTCTTAGCAATTCTAATAAATCTTGGAGACATACTTGTTACATAAATGCACTAAATCGCACTTCAGCAGCGTTTATTTGAGAGCGCACAAGAAAATCTGCATTTGAGCAGAGTATATTTGAGGGTGTGCAAGAAGTTTTGTGCACGAACAGAGGCAATCGGCGCGCAAGCAAAGAGACTCGCATGCTCGTATTACACGAATGCGATCTCGACTTGTAATACTGCGCTCATGACATTTGTCATGGAAATAACGCCATTATCGCCATAGGTAGTTAGTAGATCTGCGTCTACCAGTCCTGCCGCCACGGCTGGAAAAAATCCTAGAGGAAACACTGTTTTGCATTCCTTGTAAATCTTGAAAACAATATTTCACCAAAAAACTAAGGCCCCCAATCACACCGAATGCATTTTTTTTGCGTTGAAAAGTGTTTTTGTACGTTTCACATCAGCCTGGAAAAGCAAGGCATGTTTTTAAACCATTCTCAACCCAGAACCTAAGCACGGTTAAACAACCATGCTGAATCATGCTGGAGTGGTCTAGCATGTGTGTAAATGGCATCACACTGTTGCCTGGCTGACAGTGCCTCCAAAACTTGCTACGCAGAATCACGCTACTTATTATTATTATTATTATTATTATTATTTGTTATTCAATGAAGCAAATATCAGGAGACTAAAAACAAAACATCTGATCATCATCCATGTTGCTGTTCACATTCCATTTATGTCACCAAAGCAATGACTGGCGCATTTGTATCACATTCCAAGATTTCCATTATCAGCTCCACAGTGGAAAATTAAACTGTTTCCATGCTGACGACAGAACCTGTACTGATAAGTTTAAAAGTGGATTTTGTTTCAGGACTTCCGTAGAATATATTCTTCAAAAGTGTCCTTAGAGCTTCTATGATTACAGTTGAACCACTGAAGTCACATGGAATGCTTTGACAATGTTTTTGTTTCCCTTTCTAGACTTTCTGAAATGTTTAAGGCCCTTGCTGTCTTTGAAGGATGAGGGAGATTTTGAGATTCATCTAAATTGTTTTAATTTCAGTTTGAAAATGAACAAAGTCTCAGGGGATTGAAACGACGTGAGGGTGAGTAATTAATGACAGAATTTTCATTTATGGTGATCTTTTTTTTTTTATGGAACATTATAGCACTCATAAAAAGAAATAAAAAAATCTGAGGTCTAAATATTATTTGAAACAATATTATTCATGAGATGGGAAGGCCATTGCCCTTTCCTAATCAATCTAATCACAGTTCTCTAAAAGCTCTAGATGTTCTTCTAATGGCTGCCATTGAGCTAAAGATGATACAGAGATGATGCATCTCTTAATGCTTTGTCTCTGGGCGTAGAGCCAGTGACACAGTCCATAAACTCAGAACAACACAGAGAGCATCAGCTATTATGCCTGACATATTTTTTTTTGCTTTGATGTGGTGTGAGAATGATGTACATAAAGTACTGGTCAGTACAGCAAAGGACATTTAGCATTTTGAAAATGACAACATGCTGAAAATTACCCCTTTGTGCTTTTTGGGATATTATCTTGCTGCATGGAGTGTGTGATGTAGCTGTTTGTTATCATAAAAGGTCTGCAAACTTCAAAGATCAAAACTGTGACAAAAACAACAATTGCAGCCCAAAATAATAATAAAAAGTGATTCTAAGCTCCATGAAATGAGTCGTCAGTATATCCAGCTTTCATTCTGCTGAAAGGGCTGCACGGTGGCGCAGTGGTTAGTACTGTCGCCTCACAGCAAGATGGTTGCTGGTTTTAGTTCCAGCTGGGCCAGTTGGCGTTTTGGTGTGGAGTTTGCATGTTCTCCCTGTGTTGGTGTGGGTTTTCTCCGGGTGCTCCGGTTTCCCCCACAGTCCAAAGACATGCGCTTTAGGTGAATAAAAATTAACTAAATTGAACGTAGTGTATGAGTGCGTGTGAATGGAACAGTTGGCGGTTCATTCCGCTGTTGTGACTCATGATAAATAAGGGACTAAGTTGAAGGAAAATGAATGAATGAATGAATTCTGCCTAAATCAGGTCTAGGTTTGTAAAAAAACCTGTTTGAAAATTGTCACATGTTGGAAAGATGCTGCTTTCTGGACCCCTTAGCCTAGACTTTCGATGAACTTGTTCTTAAATGAAAACAGTAAAACTGACACCATCATTACTTTTTAATTCGGTGTTTACACTCTGCTGTTTGTTCAAACTACTTATTTAAAATGAGCTGAAACAGGAGGACAACTTAATTGTTTTATGTTTAATCCACTTAAATTTGTAAAAAAAAAAAAAAAAAAAAAACTAATACAGTTAACTTCCTTCATGTCAAGAAAAATTGGTTGTGTGGAACCCAGGCTAACCAATTACAGCAGAACGGGCCCTTATCTGACCAATCAGAGCAAAATAAGCTCTCAGAAAGGTGGGGTTTAAATAGGGCTGGGCGATTATTTTAATTTAAATTCCAAATGCGACTGAAAAAGCTGCGTTTGTCATGCACATCTTCTTAAGGAAGATCGGTGTGATTTGTAGTAAATCTTCTCCTAAACACCAGAAAGCAGAAAGGTGCACAAACCGCTCCAAAAACACAAGAAGAAAACTAGGAAGAAATAGGGTATATGTGGAAGTATGCTAAAGCACCTTTAATTTGTCAGTAACCTAGGTTAAGCGTTTCCAGTGAAATGTATACCATTGCAAAATCGGCGCGTTTAAGGTCTGGTTTCTTTAAAACTCAGCGATATCCACTGGCTGAGTGATATCAGATATAAAGTGGGTCTCAGATTTTACAAGAAACACTGCATTAAATTACATTTCCCCCTGCCATGTCTTTAAAATATAAACCTTTATTTTACCCCAGTATATTCAATGGAGCTTCTACGCTAGCCTGCCAATCTTGACGAGTAAACGGCTTTTTATCTCGTTTTACGCTTGAGCACCTAATGAAAGCCAAAGATTATTTAACTGATGTATTTTAATTACATTAACAACATCGATGTTGTAAAAGGAACTGTATGAAATGGAAAAAAGTCACATTAATCATTCACCAGAAGTTTATCAGAAACACTAGCTCGGCACAAAACAGGAGATGTAACTGCTTTCATTGATTCAGCATGACTAATAAACACACGACTGTGGAATCATCTCACAGAAGGATTCATTTCAAATTCTCTACTGTAGTTATGAGGTGAGTTTGGAGTGAAAAACCTAAATTATATGTTGTTATTTCACAATCAGCTTTCACAATAGCCGTAGTTTATTGAGAAGGGACGTAAACAGCTGGCATTGTCGCAGAACGATTATCTCTATGTCATTACTGACCAATTAAAACGAATCAAATTCTCCAAAACTGTTTGCAAAGCTTACGATTGCATTACATATTTGGAATCACCAATAAAATTAAACAACAACTGACTCGTTAGTTTAGTTTGTAAACGTCCAAATCGAACAAAATCAGAATATTTTCAGGTTGTCCAAGCTAATGTGCATGCACACTCAATAAGAACGAGATCACGACACCAACCTCATTTATGGCCGTTTTACACATTATCATCGTCTGGATAATGATAGTTTAATTAAATAAATAATGATCGCTGCTCTTCTGAATTAATCCACAACCTGTTCTTGATGGTGAATCTCCTCCAGAAATGACATTAACTCTTTGTTTACATTTGTGAGCGTTTGAGTAATTTCTGTCATGTAATGTGCGTTTGACAGGACAGACTCTACCTCTCGTTCCTTTCATACAGATTACAAAACCGTTTTCAAATGTAGTTGCTTCATTTAAAAGTAGAGATTTCAAGCTTTAGGTGAATTTATTTCTTATGTCTGTGAAGCAAGTATTCGCTGAGATTCTAGTGTGTTTGTTGACCACCAAACTATCGATAAAGCACACGTCTGGTCCGAGTTTTCCCCGGGAGAAACGTCAGTCTAATAGCCATCGATGATTAGCTCCTGTACTAGTAGGCGGAGCTTCATTCGCCATATTGACCGTTACACTTTTCCTCATTCAAAACTATATGAGTGGCATGTAGTCTTTGGTCTATAGTGCAGTCTATAGTCTTTGGTAAAGTCTGCTCCATCTAAACATACATGCTGGAGGTTTCCTAGCACCAGTTTCACAGAAAAAAAATACACATTAAAAATTGCAGATTAAATTGCTCAGCCCTACGTTTTAAGAGACAAGATCCATTTTAGACACTGCTGAAAAAAGAGCTGAGGCTGCTCTGTTTATTATAATAAAATGCAAGTGTTTATTAGACCTTGGGTGGAGGTAAACCTGTTGCAAGGGACTCCAAAAAAAAATTAGGACCTTTAAAAACAGCATCAATTGCACACTTTAAAACTAGTCATTTTAATATCAGTACTAAAATTGGGTAGTTTAGAAGTAAAAAAAAAGTTTAAGTTCTGTCTGTCTCCATTACCAGCACTGAAACGTTGTGCGTCTCACCTTGTGTTAGCAGCTTTGAGGTCACAGAAGTGCTGGTGGAGGGTTTTGACCATGTCGTTACAGACGAGGTTGACCACGTCCACCTCAGACAGACGCATTCGCAGCTGTTTGATCATTTCCCAAAAGTCCTCCGACAGCATCTGATACAGCTGGCCCTCATCTCGACTCAAGGGGACGTACCACGACAGAATATAGTCCCGATAGCTGTAGTCAAAAACTGCAGGGGAAGAAAGAATGACATTCTTACTGATCAACACAGATTTACTTATATATATATATATATATATACATACACGCACGCACGCACGCATATATATATATATATATGTGTGTGTGTGTGTTTATATATATATATATATATATATATATATATATATATATATATATATATATATATATATATATATATATATATATATATATATATATATATATATTGTTACGTTCCTATAAACAAAACAAAAAAACACCTAGGGGTAAATCAAAAATAAATAGGAACGAACAAATGAAGAAAGAGGGGAGAGTACTGCCTCCAGACCCAGAATCATAAAACACCACATTCTTAAATCAACTTTCTGATTACCATCAGGCAATCATGGGTTTATTTTGCGTAGCATAAGAATATAATATGTATCTTAAAGATTGAAAAGCATAATACAAAACAAAAATAATACCTCAGGATATGGGGGTCAAAAATAACAAACAAAACAATCCAATAACTAATTTAAAGACAAACTAACTTACCTAACAAAATAAACATTCCCCAAAAGAAAAATACAAGTTGCTTCCCTTTCTCCCTACCTACCCACCAAAACAGGAGAAAAAGGTTTTAAAACAAAAAAAAGGACACCCCATACCTTACTAATACCGTCATAAATGAATTCACATTATAACTAAAAAAAAAGAAAGCACACGAGGCACAAGCCCATGGTCTGGGACTGGAGCAGCTCAAGTGACGTGTTGTCTCCCCTCTCTCTTGGCTTCTGGTCGGCTACAGCCAGTATATATGGTTCAGAAATTAGCTGCCAGATGAGAATCAGGTGGCAGCAATCTGCAAACAAAAAAAAAATCAGGAAACAGAAGACACTGCAATATAGAAACCCAAAATAAACATCACGGGATGTAACAATATATATATATATATATATATATATATAAACACACACACACACACACACACACACACACACACACACACACACACACACACACACACACACACACACACACACACACACACACACACACACACACACACACACACACACACACACACACATATATATATATATATATATATATATATATATATATATATATATATATATATATATATAAACACACACACTATATTCCTATATTAAATTCATTAAAATATTCAATTTAATTCCTATGTTAAAATCACTATTGAAAACAGAAGTCTAATATAATCAACAGTGGACATTTTGATAGTTTTTCACAACATGAACATGACTGAATCTTTTTATTACCTGTGTCAATTTGGGGGTTAACTTTTGACGAATGCGGGGAACTGATGCACGCAGCACCGTCACTGACAGAGAGAGCGAGTGCGCGAGACACCGAGAGAGCGCGAGAGATGCCTCAGTCAGTGTTGCCAGATTGGGCGGTTTTGACTGCGATTGCATGCATGTATGTGCATTTCGGCGGGTTTTGGATAGTTTTTGGGCTGGAATCAGTCAGCTATATCTGGCAACACTGACCTCAGTCATATCTCCGCAGTCTGCCACTGATGGCTGATCTCGCTTCTCCGTGGCATTTTGACAAAAAAACGAGTGATATTATTGAAATTTAGGGGGGCCAGAGGGGGGCCAAGCTTATTGACCGGACACCCCTGCACCCCCACCCTAATTAAAATTAATAAAAAAAATTAGTTACAAACTACAAAATTTTAACTAAAATTATTAAAAAAAAATTTTTTTTGCTTCTCTTGATTTTTCCTCTTGTTTAAATTTGTATTTAATATTTTTCTAGAACTTATAAATTTGGGTGTACTAGTTTTTTTGACCAGATTTGGCTTCTAATGTATATGCACAAATATAATATTGTATAGCTTCCTATTAAAAACATGAATTTAAAAGATAGATTTGTGAGGGGTGAACTTATTTATGCTGAGCATTGTACATGACCAACATCAAAAGTGGTCAGAATAGAGATCAAGGTCTACCATGCAATCCTAATGCATAAATAAATGCAAAACAGCCATCAATCCCAAACCTCAAATCTGTTTTTTGCTTTTTTTACAGTGCATACTCTATATCTATAGCCTATCCCTAGGGCCATAGAGTATCTTTTTGCTATTTCTGCGCAGAATTTTGTAAAAAAACAAAAAAAACTAAATTAGCTTTGATTTCATGTTTAAATGCAAATCCAATTCGATCCACTTATTTGGTAAACAAAGCAAGTCTCTCATATAATATATCTACTAAAAGACAGAAAATATTACTTTACAAACTGTATTGTAAATAAATCAAATAAACATTTTCATATTAGTCAATAAAATGTATTTAAAAACTGAATAAATATAAATTTACTCACATTTACACAAGCAAATAAATAGACTCAATGATGGGATAAAAATCAGATTCCACGTGGGCCTACCAATCTCCTATAGCACATGTCAAACTCAAATTATTTCATGTGGCCTGCAAGATCATATGATTCACGCCAAATGTGAATTTAAGTATTCGTAGATTATTGCAAACTGGATGGTGTGAATGATCCGGAATGCGCAACACGTTAGCTGTGAAAATTCACTTCATTTGTATTTTCTGCTAAAACTGAAGATATTCTACTTAAGCGAAAAAATTAGTGAGGCAAAAATCACCCTGTGAGTAATCTAAAGCATGGCGCTTCAAGTTTGGTATGAATCCAGCATTGTAATAAAAGTCCATGCTGCTTTATATTATATATTGAGTATAAACTACATATTTCATAATGCATGTTTGTTTTGAGATTTCCACATTTGAGGTTTCCACATTAGTAGGCCTCACTCTGTTAAACATAATTTGGGAAATTTAGGGAAAAAGAAAATTCACAGGAGGGCGAATAAGTTTGACTTCAACTGTATATCATACACTGCACATGTATTAATTATAGAAATGTTCTGTATGCTTACAATACAGCAGTAACCACTAAAATAAATTAACAGTGTTTCTGCAACAAACACACCACACAAACCATTTCTCAAACCCTCAGAGCTGCCATCCACACAAACGCCAGGTGGCAGATGGCACAAATGTAATGGCACTACCAGGAGAGAGATTACCACTGACTGCAGTCTGCTGCCACAGACCTCGTATGACGCCAGAATCTGACGCCCACCGTAACTACAAACGCACCCAGTCAAACTGAAGAGAGAGACATCCAGAGCGGGATCTGTTTCCGTGATGGCCTTTCTACTGAAATCTTTGGTTTGCAGGCATTTTTCCTCCCGGCTGAGCCAGCACTATTTATAGCCACAGTGACCTCATAAAATGTGCTGACTTTCCCCAGCTGAGCAACAGGAAGTGCTGCTGACACTCTTCCCATGTACTGTAGCTGCCTTCATGCCTTCCTCTTATCAAGTGACAGGAAGTATGCAAGACTGAAAACTACAATAATTCTGTCACCGTGATAAGAGCGGATGATAATAAAAGACTATTTATAAAATATATATATATATAAATATTTATTATATTATATTATTATATTTATAGGGCATCACGGTGGCGCAGTGGGTAGCATGATCACCTCACAGCAAGAAGGTCGCTGGTTCAAGTCCCGGCTGGGTCAGTTGGCATTTCTGTGTGGAGTTTGCATGTTCTCCCCGTGTTTGTGTGGGTTCCCTCCGGGTGCTCCGGTTTCCCCCACAAGTCCAAAGACATGCGGTACAGGTGAATTGAATAATTGTCCGTAGTGTATGTGTGTTTGAATGAGTGTGTATGGGTGTTTCCCAGTGATGGGTGGCAGCTGGAAGGGCATTCGCTGCATAAAACATATGCTGGATCAGTTGGCAGTTCATTCTGCTGTGGTGACCTCTGATTAATAAAGGGACTAAGCCAAAAAGAAAATGAAAGAATGAATGAATTTTTTGTTTTTGTTCTAGAAATAGTCTTTTATTATTATTATAATTATTATTATTATTATTATTATTTTAAAAACAAATGAAATCACAGCATTATTCCTTTTAGTTTGGCTGACATAAAATAGTTTCAATATATAAATATATATATTTTTTATATATTTAAATATTTAGCAATATTTTAAAACAGCAAGGCCAATATTATTAGCCCCCTTAAGAATTGTATTTTGATTGGCTACAGAACAAACCACTGTTGTCCAATGACCTAGTTTACCTAATTAACCTAGTTAAGCATTTAAATAGCTGAATTTAAATAAGCTGAATACAAGTATCTTATAAAATAGTGAGTAAAATATATATATTTTTAAATGTTATTAGAAGTTATTTAAAACTATTTTGTTTAAATATTATCTATTATGTTAAAAAATATTATCTCCATTAAACAGGACAGAAATAATTTCACAGAAGGGCTAATAATTATAATAATTAAATAATTATATTACATAAAGCAAACAATAAGTAAATATAAAGATTTTTAAATAAATAAATAATAAATAAATCAAATAAATCATGTAAATATTAAATTATTAAAAAGAAACACTATAGAAACAATAAAAAAACTAAAATCATTGCATTTATATAAGCATTTTTAACATAATTTTAAATAATTCAAATCTGCTTTGTGAATCAAAAATTACTAAATTATTGAATTACTAAAAAAAGGATTCATCACATTTTCTTTGTTCTTCGTAACAGCAGTGAAAAAGAGTGCATTAAAGGGACAGCGCACCCAAAATTAAAATGTAATTAAAACCTTTCAGAGTTTCTTCCGGTGAGAACAAAAGAAGATACAGCGGGGGGAAAGTATTGAACACGTCACCATTTTTGTCAGAAAATATATTTCTAAAGGTGCCTTTGACTTGAAATTTTCCCCAGATGTTGATAACAACTAAAGAAATCCATATATGCAAAAAAAACTAATCTAATGAGTTTACAAATGAAGTCATGTGTAATAAAATGAAATTAACACAGGAAAAAAGAATTGAACACATCAAGAAAGGGAGGTGTAGAAAGACAGTGAAAGCCCAGACAGCAGCTGAAATCTCTCAGTAGTTCTTCAGCAATCCTCTGCCCTTCCTCAGTGTAAGTGAATAATAGCTTCTTCAGTCCAACATCTACATTAGCAGGATGATGAAGATGAAACCAGGGTGGACATTTCAGCAAGACAATGATCCAAAACACAGGGAAGCAAACTCTCGAATGGTTTCAGAAAAAGAAAATCAAGCTGTAGAATGGCCCAGCCAATCACCTGACTTGAATCCAATAGAAAAAACTAAATAAAGCTCAGGTTTGATAGACGAGACCCACAGAACCGTCAAGATTTTGACACCCTGTTGAAGTCTGTGACAAACTCACACCTGAGCAATGCATGTGACTTCATTCTCCATATGAGAGGCGTCTTTAAGCTGCCATCACCATAAAAGCCTTTTATATAAAGTATTAAATACATTTGTGTCTTGTCACATTCTCTGTGTCTTTCCATTGTTATTACACAGAACTCATTTTTCTGATTTTTTTTTTGTTTTGTTTTATTTTTATGTTTGTATTGTTTGGGTTTTTATAAAAAATCTGATTCAATTCCATGTCAACAGCTCCTTTAGAAATATTATTCCCAGGAAAAAACATGACGTGTTCAATACTTATTTACCCCATTGTATTTTGTAGAAGGTTGAAAACTGGCAGCCATTGACTTTTGTAATAGGAACTCAACGGCTACCAGTTTCCAACATTCTTCAAAATATCTTCTTTTGTGTTCAACGGATAAAATAAACTCAATCAGGACTAAACTATAACAGAATTATATACTTTTAAGTACGAGAAAATGGTTAAGTGATTCTTGCCTCAGCAAACATCACTAACGAGAATAGAAAAGAGATGTATTTTCTGGACTGATAAACGTGACAGCCGGCTGTGCTGAGAAACAGGAGGGAGTGTCGTCTCTTCAGCTCTGAGTCAGAATGAAAGATCAGAAACTGCTTGACTGAACATCATTCACTGGCTTTAACCAGACCGCTGATGCAAGAGCCGTCACAAACACAACCTGGACGCCTTCCGTTATACACTCATGTTAAAGAGAGAGCGAATCAGACAGGCACACAGAGATTAACAGGCCTTTCAGCACAAACACCCACAAACAGCCAGCGTCTCCTCAGGACCCAGTGAGTCATGAAAGAAATGCCATCATGCTTGCAGGAGAGCGAGATTAGATTTATGATTTCGAAAGAAGTCTGTTAAGCTCACCAATGCTGCAACAATTATGACAGTTAAAGTAACTAGGTTCATTTCGATGTAAATCAATCAAAATTAAATATTAATCCATTTTTTGTGCATTTGGGCAGGTTTTGGACAGCTTTTGGGCTGGAAAAAGTCTGACACTGAACATTTCAGATATCAAAAACAACCTTTTAACTGTGGTGGAAAAAACTTTGCTTTTCCTCTTGTCAGAAAAAGTGAGGTATGCACTTTTGGGGACAGTCTAGTAACTTACAAAATTGTAGACTATATTACAAAAAAAGATAGCTTTTTTTAGGATAATGACTTTTTAAAATATAACAAAAGACATTTAAAGCTTAATTCTAAAATCTCAATAGAAGCTTCTAATGTAAATAAAACAGAATTACAGTCTAATATGCAGGGCTCAACAATAAGGACTGCCCGATGGCCCGGGGCCAGCGTGCGAGACGCTCGGGACAGTATACAGAATGCTTACTGGCCAGATCGGGTCAGTACTGCCTTGTCACTAAAGCTTAATTTGGCTGCGACTGTTGTCAATTGTGTGCAAATACAGGGTGCTTTCACAGCCAGACATTTGTTTTGTCTATTAATGCTTCTGAAGCGGCAGACGCCATCAACCCACTTGTGGTTTCCAGTTTGTTTGTTTTTATTGTGGGCTTTCCGCATAGTCTGAATCAATTCTGATTGGGCAGAATGAAAGTGTGCGCACTCAATTGGCTAGTAAGACTGTCACACATTGACGGCAGTCACGCATTTGCTCTGGGTGGGGGAAATTATATAATCTATATATATTTTTTATCGCAGCCTCTTGCGATTAGCTAATCGAAACGTTTCAAATCACGATTGCGATTCGATTAAATCGCACAGCCCTAGTATTTACTATAAATTACTATAGTATATTTTCATGTGGGTCTCTGACAGCTGAAAACAGATCTGGTATCAGATATCATAGCCTCTGTTACGTTTTACCTTGCACTTTTTTGTTAATATTTATTATTTTTTATTTAGGATATGCATTTTCACATTCTGATTCCAATGCCTCATTACTAAATGACTATAATTAAATTAAATATTCTTAAGAATGTAATATGATGTGTTCTTTGGAAGAGCGTACTTGCATTGTGATGATATTATATTGTCATTCTGGCATAAAATTACAATAATATCGTTTATCGCAATATATTTTGGTCCAATATATCGTACAACAAAAAATAGATATCGTGACAGGCCTACTGAGTAAGCCGTCATTCAGGTCATTCCCAGTAAACACAGTTTGGCTTAAAAAAAAAAGGCAGCTGAATCCTTAAACACACACATGAGAATGAGTGTTTTGAATTATTTAAAGCTTGAATCGTCACGATTCAGAATAACACAAAGCTGCGTCTCTCTCATCTCTCCAATCTCTTTCTTTTGTTCTGTTTATCAGATCTCCGACTCTATTGACTCATGTGTGAGTCAATATGGACACCAGACAACTGATTATTTACGCCGTGTGACGTTGGTGCTGATGGGATTGTATCATTGGTGTGTAAAATCGACAAAAAAAAATAATAATTAAAAAGTGCACAGCAGCAGGGAGTCTGACAGCAACGTTAGATTCAAAAACATCCATTATCGCATCTTCACCAAAACAAGCTCAACTGACTTTTTTGTCTGAGTTTTTACCTTTTATCAAAGTCTTGGACATGTGAAACACAACTGCCTTCATTGCATTGTCTTTGATTGATTTTCATTTTTTCTCCCTAATTTACTGTTGGTGGGAGTTTTTGCCCCATTGACTTTCATTATAACCACATTTTTTGATTGCAAAACCATGACACCATATAATCATGCATTTTTGATTGATGGTGGTTTTCCCTGTTGGGAACAGGCAAAATTTGTAATTTTTACTGTTGATCATCAGTTGGCACCATTAACCCTTTAGATAGGCCTGTGCTTAAAAAAAAAAAGCTTAGTTTCTGGATTTTATATGAAGCATAACAGCAAATTAAAGTGTGTGTGTCTGTGAGTGTGTGAGATCGACCTTTGCGCACTTATCTTGATGTGTCTGAGAAAATCGAAATATGCATCTCAGCTTTGAGAACTACATGGAGTAAATAAAAACAAAGACTGTGTATTTATGCACCATCAAATGCGGTTATAATGGAAGTAAATGGGGCAAAAACAGCCACCAACAATAAATTAGGGAGAAAAAATGAAAATCTAACAATGCATCAAAGCCAATGTTGTTACTAATTTTTCACATGTCCAAGACTGTGATAAAAGGTTAAAAAAATTCAGTCCACAATTACTTTTTATATTGAAAATGTGTCATTTTGTGTGTGTTTTTTCACCACATTAGTGAAATCATTTGTGAAGTTGGCAATTAAAGAGTTAAAATCCTGTCAATTTTAAAAACATTTAGTGGTTTTGATCAGGACTGAGGTTGATTAACAGATTTTTGCCAAAAAATTTGAAAAAAGTATTTATCTGATGCATTGTTACAGCAGTTTAATTCAGTGGATTCTTTCATCCCAATATAACAAAAGGGTAGCAAATTTGGACAGTGCACAAGGGTTGAGAGCATGAATTAAATGTCAGACATGTACTGAGCTAAACCAGCCTGAACTCACGAGAAAACGTAAGTATTTTATGTTTTGTCAGTTTAGTGGCCGTACGAATTGGTACGAGTTCAATCGTATGAAAATGTACGATTTTAAAAAAGGAGGTGTGGCACCAAACCCCGCCCCTAAACCCAATCATCACTGGGGGACGAGCAAATCGTACTCAGTTGTACGAATGACATCATACGATTTCATACAAATTAGTCACTAAATCAAAAAGTTACGAATTGCCATGAGATAGCATTGGCTAAATGGTACAATTTGTTTTTTTTTAATGGAAAATGTTTGTACTTGCCCTATCAAAATATGCTAATTTAAATATTTCTTAGCAATATGTTTTAAATAACGTGTCAAAACAATCCAATTCTAGTTGTATGCATGCACTTCTTGTTGAACATAACTTTTATTTTTTTTAAGAAATAGACAAGTTTTAAAAACTAAATGCATTCACAACAGTCTGGCCAGGCCAGTGTCCCCACCAGGTAGCTATAAACACAACTTTTAGCAAATGTTATTGTAAAGAAGATAATTAAACCATATTGGTAAACAAAGTTATTGAATTAAACTTTTGTTAAAGGTTTTACTGAGTGCTTTATTGTAGGTGATTGGATGTGTGTCAGCCTGATTGGGTAGCTTTATATGTACATATGAAAATTAAGACCTGTTTAAAATGATTTAAGACCAGTTCCTAGAGGACCACCAGCTGAAAGACCTGTAATGGGTGTGACATACAAAGGAGACATCCAAAACATGCAGTGCTGGTGGTCCTCCAGGAATGTGGTTGAGAAACACTGATTTAAGACCCACAAGACAATATTTAATTGAATTTAAGACTTTATAATTGTGTTTCTTTTTTTATTTAAGACTTAAGACCCCGAGATGTACATTACATTTAATAATATGAGCTTGATACTACAAAGCCTATTCATGTGGAATAACTGTATCCCATAATACAATGTGCTGAATTTTACTACAGGCTACAATTAAAGAGTTGCCTCATGACTCAGGCCCCATTTACACTAATACGTTTTAGTTTTAAAATGCATAAGTTTTGCTACGATCACGCCATCCGTCCACACTACACCGGAGGTTTCGAAACGCTCCAGGTTGGAAAGGCTGGAGAGGCCGTTTTCATTCTACAACGCTGCTGCTCTGTGTTAGTGTGGATGGAGGAAAACGGAGACATCTGAAAACAGAGGCGGGGCTGCAGACATTCGCCTCTCTGATTGGGGCTTTTCCTCAATATTAAGTAGCCTACACACAGTTCAGTCCTGCATCCTCTCCTTGTAAGTTCAGACTTCGCAAGTTTGATATGGAAAACAAACTCCCGAGTGTGTACTTTATAAAGTCATTCACATCACCCTGGCTATGCTGTTTCACTTTCTTAACAATAAAATGAAAACATGACATAAGGAACTGCCTATTTTCATTTTGATATTAGCAACTTAACAGACATAAAAAATGTTGAGGAGTTGTGTGGCTGCATAATAAGACCGTCATCTTCATGCATATTTATAACAAAACGGAGCCTATAACATTACTGCCTCCTTTCATTTTCATTGAAAATACAAAACATACCCTCTTTTTCATTGAATATTAGTTTTAATAAATAATAATGGCCATTATAAAAGTATAACGTACAATAAGTTTATACAATAGAGAAAATAAAGGCAAGCAATCAGTCAGATGTGCAGAATCGGTGTCCGCGGTTATATTAGATATTAACCTAACTTATCTTTGCGCTCAGCCAATACACATTAAATAAAAAAAAATGAATATTTATTAAACACATTCTTTAAAAATAATTGAAAAACACAGAAAACTTGCATTTATTCACCTACTATTTAACGTGATGGAAATTATTCAATAGTTTAGTCATTTAAATTGTATTAAACTCAATTAAACAATTTGTGCATGAGGTTTGAACAAAATTCTGTCTCACTGAATGAGTAGCACAAGTAATAGTATTGTTTTTATAACAATATTATTATTTATATTAATACTATATGTAGGTATTTTGGAAAACTGACAAAAAAACATGTTATACATTAAATACACACCTTAAAATATTCCTCACTGATAGTTTATTTTAATATTGTTTTCTTTTCTTTGAACTTTGACCAACATTTTGTATAAAAAAAAACAAGATTCACATAAAAATGAATAAATACGTTACAGCTGACATGCTAAACCATAGAAATACATCATCATCATCGTAGTGCCCTGCCCTTATTATGGTCTTGATTTGTTTGCTTAATAGCATGATTACGCATGGGAATCCGTCATTAATATCTTCCATTCTCTATTCTCTGGCCTATCAGGCTGAAATACAGGAAGTGTACAAATTGATTTACATCATATTTGACACCTGATCCTGGGTCAGTAATGTGGTTAAAGCAGCTAATAGCCCAGGTGCACTAGTGGAGCAGAGAAACCTGATCAGAGGTTAATATCAACTGTGGAAAATCTATTTAGTTTAAAGGAAAACACAAAGCACACTTAAAAAAACCCTTAGCGATGCACAATACACAAACTTCAAGTCTATCAGAAGTTGACAGCGAGATCATTGGACATGGTCTAGTATGCAGTCATCTAGAAATCACTCAGAACACCCTAGAAAGCAACTAGCAAAGTCTTAACAACTACATAGTAACACCTTGAAAAAAATTGTGCTGCATGGCATACTCATTCATTCATTTTCTTGTCGGCTTAGTCCCTTTATTAATCCGGGGTCGCCACAGCGGAATAAACCGCCAACTTATCCAGCACGATTTTACGCAGCGGATGCCCTTCCAGCCGCAACCCATCTCTGGGAACATCCACACACTCATACACTACGGACAATTTTAGCCTACCCAATTCACCTGTACCGCATGTCTTTAGACTGTGGGGGAAACCGGAGCACCCAGAGGAAACCCACGCGAATGCAGGGAGAACATGCAAACTCCACACAGAAACGCCAACTGACCCAGCCCAGCCGAGGTTCGAACCTGCGACCCAGCGACGTTCTTGCTGTGAGGCGACAGCACTACCTACTGCGTGCATGGCATACTATCCATCCTAAATAAAATTAGTATCATAGTATGTTAGTATTCCCAAGTCACCCAGATGGACTACTATTCCCAGTAGAATTTCAAAGTGCAGATCTGGGTTTACCCTATTGGTTATATCGGCCAAAATACATTGCATTTTGGACATGAATTCGATTAGAACATAAAACACGAGTAATAAAACTACAAACATGGTGGAAGTCCAAGACCGCCCATTAAATGAAGAGGCTTATTGTGTTTGAATGGGTATTAATTAATATCTAACCCTCTGGAATATATTTAAATCACATTTTCCACACTAACACTTGACACAACAGCCAATTGCATTGGATCCCATTTTATTAATGCTAAATGTAAATACTGATATAAATACTACAATAATACGCTATATTAATGTTTCGCCTGTCGATTGTCTGGTGTTGCATGAAAGTGACTTGCTAGTAGTATTTACACTCACCAGCCACTTTATTAGGTACACTTTACTAGTACAGGGTTGGACCCCTTTTTGCCTTCAGAACTGCCTTAATCCTTCATGGCATAGATTCAACAAGGTACTGGAAATATTCCTCAGAGATTTTGGTCCCTATAGATTGAGAGCTGGTGACTATAGAGGCCATTTGAGTACAGTGAACTCACTGTCATGTTCAAGAAACCAGTCTGAGATGATTCGCACTTTATGACATGGCAGGGTTTCTTGAAGTAGCCATCAGAAGATGGGTACACTGTGGTCATAAAGGAATGGATGGTCAGCAACAATACTCAGGTAGGCTGTGGCGTTGACACGATGCTCAATTGGTACTAATGGGCCCAAAGTGTGCCAAGAAAATATCCCCCACACTATTACACCACCACCACCAGCCTGAATAAGGCAGGATGGATCCATGCTTTCATGTTGTTGACGCCAAATTCTGACCCTACCATCCAAATTTCGCAACAGAAATCGAGACTCATCAGACCAGGCAACGTTTTTCCAATTTTTCCTTATGTTCAATTTTGGTGAGCCTGTGGGAATTGTAGCCTCAGTTTCCTGTTATTAGCTGACAGGAGTGGCACCCGGTGTGGTCTTCTGTTGCTGTTGACCATCCGCTTCAAAGTTTGGACGCGTTGTGCATTCAGAAATGCTCTTCTGCAGACCTCGGTTGTAACGAGTGGTTATTTGAGTTACTGTTGCCTTTCTATCAGCTGGAACCAGTCTGGCCA
>LR812532.1:6179989-6242489 GCA_903798195.1 Danio kyathit
AGATTTTTCACATGACACTGGTCCCGTCAGAGAGCAGAGCTGCAGATGGTGGATCTGTGAGATGCTTCGGGTTTGTAACGAATCATCATTCCTCACCGTCAGAACGATGCGAAATCTCACAGCAATCACTGATCAAACCAGGTCTATTATGAGTCACACCAGCTTCGGGTGTTATATGTCACTGGATAACCATTTCCTGTTTACACACTGATGTCACAGGCTGCATCATACTCACAAATAAGAAAATCAAGTTTTCAATAGCAATTATTATGCATGTAATTATGTTATATATAATTATATGTTAATAATATTGATGAAAATGTTACATTACAGTAGGGCTAGGCGATCAAATTAGTATCGATTAGTGGTGTAATGCAAGGGCGTCACTAGACCCCATTTACGTGCCTCAGTAAATGCTTTGAGATGTGATTTACTTCATATGCAAAGTGTATTTATTAAGAGTCGCAATTCCGAAATAAAGATGTTATTCTCTATGTGCAACCAAACCGACGCTGGTGAAAGCAATGCAGTTTAATCAAAAAGCAAACTGAGCACGTGCGCAGAAAAAAAACGTAGCCGTGCACCTCACGCCTCACGCATTGCACCCTCACGCACTGCTCCTGCTTGACATTAAGCTAGGGCTGGACGATATGGCAAATTTTATATCACGATATATTTCTTAATTTCGGTCGATACGATATAATTCCGATATCGATATGGACAATTTTAAAAAGCCAGGAAAAAACTGGCAAGAACGCACACAATGAATGTCTGTACCCACAAGGTCTATAATAACATCCAGGCTCTTATAAGTTTAAAAAATAAAATAAAAACAGTACATGGTTTCCGCTACATTCATTCTTCCATGGCGGGCCGCCACACTAAGATTCACACCGCCGCTGCTACATTACTACTCACTCAAAACATTCAGTCATTGTTGTTTTTTTAATAGCGGGTTATAATCGCACCAAAACGTGTTAAAAGGTACTGTAAGTGAATTATAACAGAGCAAACTTTTCTGTAATCGTAGTAATGCTGTGCGTCATATTAACCCTTTAAGGTGACATGCTGACTGACTGACTGACAGGTGCGAGATGCATGAGGCTAGCAAACACAGCGTAGCTTTCAGTTAAGAAGAACACAGTTTCCATAATTAGATAATGCTTTATAATACTTTACAATTTATAGATAATGACTTTATCTTGCTGGAATTTATGGCCGTTTCACTTTACTTCAGGATGCATTAATGCCGCTCAGTAGGTCTATTAGAGACATTCATAAATATTCCGAGCAAATCTAATAAATGTTTGAGACATACTTGTTACATAAATGCACTAAATCGCACTTCAGCAGTGTTTATTTGAGAGCGCACAAGAAAACCTGCACTTAAGCAGCGTATATTTGAGGGTGTGCAAGAAGTTTTGTGCATGAACAGAGGAAATCGGAGATTTGCATGCTGGTATTACATAAATGCGGTCTCGACTTGTAATACTGCGCTCACGACATTTGTCATTGAAATAACGCCCAAGGTAGTTGGTAGATCTGTGTAAAAGGCCCAACAGAGTCTGCCGCCACAGCTGGAAAAAATCCTAAAGGAAACACTGCAGTATAAAAAAAATTAATGTTCACTTTTTATTTGTATTTAGCCTTTACAAACAAGAAATGTGAAATAAACTATCAAATAAATAAAACTCTCAGACTCAGCATATATATATATATATATAATTTGTATATAAATAAGCTGAGGGTTCTATCTGTCTATTTATATTTGTGTATAATTACCTAATTAAAGGTTTAACAGAAAATATTTCTTATATATTTTACACAGTCTATTTATATCAACTAATATTTTATATTATTTTATATAACACATTTTCATTATTTAACAGATTTAATACCTCTATTAATCACATTCTTTCTATTTCATCAGCTTTGCAATAACCTGAGTCCTGGTAAATATGTTTGTGAATTTTATTTTGTACGTTTGCGCGAGTGCTATATGCCAGCATGCAGCGAGTTTATGTGTATAATGTGAGTGTTAATTTGGGTGTTTATGCGAGGATCGATTATATGCAAGGATCGAGTTTATATGTACGTGCGTGTGTATGTGGGTGTATGCATGCATCAAGTTTATATGTATACGCGCAAGTTTCATATATGTTTAGAACATTCAATAGTATAGGTGTATATGCACATCACGTGTTTTATGTATGTGTTGATAAGCGAAGTTTGATTTCAATCCTACACGGCGCCTCATAGCATCTGTGTTTGCTTCATTGCCTTCTCTTCTGTCACCGCTGGTGTCGGGGAGGTTGGCTTAAACTTTTATGATGCCTCATCTTCTCACTCTCAGTATGTTTTATCAGGTGAAACAGGTTTGATGTGTTCCCGCTGCTAGTCAGCAACACTCTCCCGCACATTTTGCAGAGCACCGAAACTATACGTTTATCGGAACTTAAAAAGCAGAACCACTTCCACATCCCTGCATTAGTCTTTCCACTCTTATCAACTATTTCATCTGTATTCTTACTTGTGGACGCTTGTTCATTCATATCTGTATTCAGGGCACTCATTTTGTAGCTAAAACTTTCTGCGATAGTCACGGAGCTTAACCAACTGCTGAGCGCTGGCAGCGCGTGTCTGTGATGTTTGTCATCACACAAGTGACATCACGCTCTTTCTGACGGTTGAGCACTGAACGTCATTCAGCGACAAATGAAAATATATAAGATATTATACATATAATAAAATATATATATGCAAATTTATATCGAAATACCGGAAATGGGTTTAAAACTCACATCACCGTTATTGAAAAAAAATCTACCGCGATATAAATTGATACCGAATTATTATCCAGCTCTACACTCTGAACCTTAACGCGCTGCTTTGCTCCCAGTTGCGAACATGCACGCTGGAAAAATAGCCGCGCCGCTCATGCGTTGTGACACCGGCGTAACAGTCTTCTATGTAGAGGTATTGACACGCAGTGAGTTTTGCAAGTCGACAAAACAAAGTTTAAATAATATGATGGTGATCTTATTTAGACTAAGCATGGCTCCTTGTATGAAGCAACAAGGAGGGATGATGAGTCAGGGAAGACTGAATAAGGACTTAATAAACCTAATTCTGGGCCATGAGTCTGGTCTAAGACAACATTCATTTTATTCATTCAACATTTTATTTTCGGCTTAGTCCCTTAATTTCTAAGACAACATACAACAGATTATTCTATAAAACATGTTTTTTTTGTATTCTATTGAATTGTCTATAGAATTTCATTCTAATGAAATTAATATTCATGCAAAAGATTTCTTAACGTATCTTAGCATCACTCCAGTTGTGTCTTTAGATTGTTTTCCAGTTATATTTAGGATTAATTCCTGTTATTTATTTAGAATAATAATTGTATAATAACAACAATACTGTTATTTATTTATATTTATATTTATATATATATATATATATATATATATATATATATATATATATATATATATATATATATATATATATATATATATATATATATATATATATATATATATATATATAAATTTTGAGGGGATAACTTTTTTACTTTTCTCCATAAACCTGCATCGGAGCTTTGTCGGTCGATGGTCATCTAATTACAAGAGATTCCACAGAAAATGAAGGTGCTCGCCACCTCAGGTCAGAATAACAACACATGCGAAAATGAGTACAGTGGCTAGCAGCAGTGAGGAGATTGTAAATAAAAAAGGCTGTCGGCAGAGTGGCTTTTTGGTTTCTTTTCTTGTGCACCCCAGCCACCAGCTCCCCATTTGAAGGATTTTTTAGCATAGGGGGTAATGTAGTCATACAACTTCACTATTTGTAATGTTGCAGTATGTATTTGAATAATGATGGTTGGTTCCTTTACTAGAAAGCTCAGATTTGATTCATTCATTCATTTTCTTTTCGGCTTAGTCCCTTTATTAATCTGGGGTCGCCACAGCGGAATGAACCGCCAACTTACCCAGTACGTTTTTACGCAGCGGATGCCCTTCCAGCCACAACCCTTTTCTGGGAAACATCCACACACACTCATTCACACATACACTACGGACAATTTAGCCTACCCAATTCACCTGGGGAATTGTGGGGGAAACCGGAGCACCTGGAGGAAACCCACGCGAATGCAGGGAGAACATGCAAACTCCACACAGAAACGCCAACTGACCCAGCTGAGGCTCAAACCAGCGACCTTCTTGCTGTGAGGCGACAGCACTACCTACTGCGCCACTGTGCCGCCCCTCAGATTTGATTATTATTTATTTTGTTTACCGAGTTTGAGGTTTACTGTATCATTATTATTGTCACCTTACAGATGCTGATCTACCTTAAAGTTTGCTTTGCCTGTTAAGTATTTACGCTTTACCATTGCACACACTTTGTAACATTTTATTCATCAAGTTTAAGAGTCTCTTTACCACTCATGTTTATTTTATTATAAAGAGATCAGATATTTTGTTTAAATATTTTTGTTTTTGACTATTAAAACTATTTGCCTCAGTGATGTTGGTAAATTAAAGCAGTGGTTAAATAAATAAGTCAATCAATCAAATGATATGAAACATGATATCGTGATTTTTAATGAATGTAAATTTACTGGAAAAAGTCTGTTTTAATGCATCTAAAATAGAATGCGATCTGTTGTTAAACACTAGCCTATAGCGCCGTCTGTTATTAAAAACTAAACTCAGAATCCATTCTAGAGAGAATGAAGCATTTTATGCATAATCAATTTTTAATGATTTTATCACAGCTCTGTATGCAACACAGAAAAACGTTCTGTTTCTCCAAGCATAATACCAGAGTTTTATAAATGAACTGCTCACTTGATTGCCAGTGCTCACTTAATTTTCCCTTCACATCTGCTGTACATGCTTTGCAAGTAAGCTTCCTGCTTCCCCAAACCTTGCAAGGTAATGACGTCCATGCTAATTAAGCATCAATAAGGTGTATCAATTTAAAAGACTCTCGACAATTAATCAATTGTTGATTAATCGATTGCATCCATTGTAGAATCTGAAGGTGATTCTAATTGATTCTAACTGATTAATTGAAGGTGTTAAACCATTGAAGGCTGTCAGGGTCTATGTGTCATAAAAAGGGGACTACTCACCTTCTTTAAGGGCTTTATCTACATTGAGAGAAACTACAACCCGTCTGGTCTGTGCTGAATCCAGCAGAGGCACACAGAACCGGCCCTACAGAGACAGGAAGACAACCATTAGACAATAAGTCGATCATTACATCCAAACGCAGCACTCGTTTTGAAGAAAACCCAATTAAAAGACCCAAGTGAGGGCCATTTTTAGTTCCAGTTATAATGATTATAAATCTTAGACAGTGTAATGCACAATACACAGTGCAGTGCAGTTTGTTGGACTTACTGTATGATTTTGTTGTTTATTGTTTGTTATCTTTATGAATTCCTTACTCAAAGAGTACCAACACATAAACTACCCATTATTATGAAGAATTTTTGGTTTGATTTTGAATTAACATACAGTGTAATTTACAATTTTAGAATCAGATATAAATTTATAACAATTATAATAACATTCAGGTTCCAAATCACATCTTAATAACTTAAAATAGTTATAATAACCAAGATACTTCAAAATAATAGATAATAAAGTTTGGCTGATTTGTAAAAATTAATTTTTAATACTAAATTTTCATATTAAATATATAATAACAAATATACAATATAATAAAAATATATAATATTTCTAATATATCCATTTCTCAGTGAATATAGGCAATGTATTTTGGTGCATTTAAACAAAACAAATTTATTAAACAGATATATTTATTAAAATAATATTTTAGTGACCAAACAAATTTAGAAATTGAAAGATAATACAATTACATTCAAGCAAAATATTGGGGGAAAAAATTACAACATACAAAATTTCAACTAAATGTTTCAATTGTTTTGCTTCTCTTGATTTTTCCTCTTTTTTAATTTGTAATTAATATTTTCTATAATTTTTTTATCTTAAAAAATTAAAAACTGCTTTTATTCTAGCTGAAATAAAACAAATAAGACTTTCTTCAGAAGAAAAAATATTATCAGACATGCTGTGAAAATTTCCTTGCTCTGTTAAACATCATTTGGGAAATATTTAAAAAAGAAAAAAAATTCAAATATATATTAAAATAATAATAATAATAATTATATATATATATATATATATATATATATATATATATATATATATATATATATATATATATATATATATATATATATATATATATATTAGTTCCTTATGTATTGCTGAAAAATGGTTAAAAAGCTAGGTAATTAAAGGAAAGTGCATAATGTAGTGTATACAAAAATTTAATCAATAAGCATTTTGGGGCTGCACTGTCTAATGTCATAAAATAATTCAGATTTAGTACAGAAACTGTTACAGTGAATACCATTTCAGTGGGTGTTTTCTTTAATCACTGTAAAAATATTTAATAGTCATTATATTATTTTGTTAAAAAATAAAATGAAATTTCACATTTGAATGCACAGAATTTTTTTTTCATGCATTTAAATTACAAAATAGTACATTAAAGTGTAATATAAAGAATATATATATATATATATATATATATATATATATATATATATATAGATAGATAGATAGATAGATAGATAGATAGATAGATAGATAGATATAGATATATTATGTTATATTATACAATTAATAAATAAATATACATACATATATATGATGTGTATATTATCCAGATACACAATATAATATAATATAATATAATATAATATAATATAATATAGTATAATATAATATAATATAATATAATATAATAATCAGACAATCACATTCTTTGACACAAACACAGTGAGTGTAAATAACGGTTTGGATATACTGCTTTAATGTTGTGATGTGCTTTCATCCTTACCATTAACTTATTGAATAAATCCACGAGCTTGTCTGACTGTCTCTTCGTGGTGTCAAACCTGCTGATCCTCAGGGGGCTTTTCTTCACCAGCAGCCCGAAACTGCCCAGCAGGAAGCAGAACAACGCGAAGGACACATAAATAAAGAGTTTGAGGAAAAACGAGGTGAGACCGAGTCCTCCAGAGCCGAGCTGGAAGAGCAGCACCGCCGCCGCGATGCCGAGGACCAGGGACGGGTAGACGGCGCTGGGCATGAGGACATCCGACCTGCCGCTGCTGCTGCTTCGGCCATCAGGACGCATGATGCCGCTGCTGCTGGAAATGACATCTCCTCACGTGTGCTCCACAAGAGACGGGCTGCATGTCGCTCCAGTTCACAGTCCAGATTTCACTCATCACAATGTATGGCTTCAGTTCAGAGGAGAAACGCGGATGATCCGGCCCTCCGGTGACACTTTATGATGGAAACGCGCGTGTAACTGTTGCATCGGAGCCGTTATTAAATGACAGCAGAGCACCTGAAATCTCTAGGACAGCTCGAGGACAGCTTAAATGGCTGCTAATTCAAATCCTCCACAATTGCACAAGAACACCAAGTACTCACGTCATAGGATGAGGGGAAGAAAGCAAATGTTGACATTACGTTAAACTCGTCCGAATATATGAAAACATCTCGAGGAGCCGTTGACGCGCGAGCACAAACAACGGAGAGCCATCACGCGATAACTTTAACTTTCAAGCTTCAAATGTGAAATAAAGCTGTACGTGCTGAGGGTAGTTCAAATGTATTTTTGTTATCAGCCAAAATTGATCCGAAATGTCCTAAAGAATTACACTTATCGTCAATTTGTAGCGCTGACAAGCGGTCTCTGTTTTGCTTATAGATCCTTGGCTGCCTTTCGATAGGCGAGTTTGCGAGTTGTACTATGGAGAAGGGATTGAACATGAATATTAATGACGCAGAATGCCGTCCGCTGATTTGATTGGCGGATGAAGGAGACGCTCGCGCGTAGGTTGCTGTCTACTGGCGAATTAGCGAATGAGATTTGTCTCATTAATAACAATTAGTCACTTGACTGTAAGCTAGCGGAAGGTTACCAGGCAACGTCAGCATTATCTGATTAATATTCATAAGGCGATTCCTTGCCGTAGTAGGATAGGAAGGGAACAAAGACTATGGAGCCTCGAGTAGGCCACAAATCACACACACACACACACACACACACACACACACACACACACACACACAATGGGGAAAAACAACACAGACATGAATTAAACTGTAATAATCGCGAAAAAACGTCATCCGTACAGACTGGTTATTGTACGTCTGGTTGCGTGTCTGAGCTTTGTAAAGAAAATGAGGATTAATAAATACAATTCTTGTGAATTTAATAGGTCACAGATAGAGGACACCTGGACATATCGTAAATAATGTAGAATGATTAACAATGATATACAATTAGCATATAATGATTTAATAATAAAAAAATAATAATAATATTAGTAAATATAAATAAATAGTAATAATGATAATAGTAATAGATTTATAGTAATAGGTCACAGATAGAGGACACCTGGACATATCGTAAATAGCATAGAATGATTTACATTGATATACAATTAGTATACAATGATTTAATAAAGTATACATAATAATAATAATAATAATAATAATAATAATAATAATAATAATAATAGCATTAGTAGTAGTAAACTAATTACAGATTTATTATGGTATTCATTTAGTATACAATAATTTAATAAAGGTATACATAATAATAATGATAATAATAATAATAATAATAATATTAATAATATCCTAAATAAATTATAGAATGATTTGCAATGATATACATTTAGAATACAATGATTTAATAAAGTATACATAATAATAATAATAATAATAATAATAATAATAATAATAATAATAATAATAATAATAATAACAATAATAATAATAATAATGATGATAATAGAATTACTAGTAGTAAACTAATTATAGATTTACAATGATATTCATTTAGTATACAATGATTTAATAAAGGTATATATAATAATAATAATAATAATAATAATAATAATAACAACAACAACAACAACAACAATAATAATATTAATAATAATACTAATAATATCGTAAATAATATCATAGAATTATAGATTATAGAATGTAAATTATAGAATATATAAATTCTATATAAATCTATTAAATCTATAAATTCTATATAATCTATATAAATTATAGAATGATTTACAATGATATACATTTAGAATACAATGATTTAATTAAGTATACATAATAATAATAATAATAATAATAATAATAATAATAATAATAATAATAATAATAGTCTCATAAATAAATTATAGAATGATTTACAATGATATACATTTAGAATACAATGATTTAATTAGGTATACATAATAATAATAATAATAATAATAATAATAATAATAGACTCATAAATAAATTATAGAATGATTTACAATGATATACATTTAGAATACAATGATTTAATTAAGTATACATAATAATAATAATAATAATAATAATAATAATAATAATAATAATAATAGAACCATAAATAAATTATAGAATGATTTACAATGATATACAATTAGTATGCAATGATTTATTAAAGTTATGTATAATAGCAGTAATAATAATAATAATAATAATAATAATAGAATTAGTAGTAGTAAACTAATTATAGATTTACAATGATATTACAATGATACATAATAATACTATTAGTAAAAGTAAATTAATTAATTTTAACGAGTGTGTAACACCAGATACACTGCTTATATAAAAATAGTAAACAAAAATTGAAATAACACAAATGTTAATGTCTATTCAATGATAAAAGTATAATAAAACCTAAAATAGTAATGTCTAATAGTAATATTAAATGTCTACAACAATGTCACCAATAACAACAAAATCCTCAGGTACCTTTGGCAAGTGCTGCGTTTACAAATAACTGTACAAATTACACATATAACAGATCCCCATACTACACCATAATGTATATGTGTACAGCAACCAATTTGAGTGTGAATAATAAAAAACATATGTTGTGTTTTTGCTCCACCTAGCGTTTATCGTGAAGGTTTTTATCAGGTCAACTGAGAAGAAAGAGTAAAACAATACTGCCTTCCAGCCTTGCACAAAAGAGTTAAATTGGATTTCTAGTAATAGCCCAGTTATAATAACAAGATTAAGTTAACTACTAGTTATTCGAACAATCTCAAAGCATTGAGGCTAAGTGAACTGATGATCTTTTTCGTTATTTAAAATGATCAGTCACACCAGCAGGTGGCGAGAGCTCATTAATTTGACGAAATCAAACCCTCCGTCATTCATTCATTCATTTTCTTTTCGGCTTAGTCCCTTTATTAATCTGGGGTCGCCACAGCGGAATGAACCGCCAACTTATCCAGAATATGTTTTTATGCAGCGGATTCCCTTGCAGCTGCAACCCATCACTGGGAAACATACAGCGCTCATTCACACACATACACTACGGTCAATTTAGCCACAATCAGCGACCTTCTTGCTGTGGGCGATTGTGCTAGCCACTGCGTCACCGTGACCCCCAACTCTTCTTCAAATTAATATAAATATACATGAAATACGAGTCATTCCACATCGGAGCAGTCGTTTAATGATTTAAACAGGGAAAATATATGGTCCATACAGCAAAAGTTTCTGTGTAGAGTTTGCATGTTCTCCCCAGGTGCTCCGGTTTCCCCCACAGTCCAAACACATGCACTATAGGGGAATTGAATAAACTAAATTGGCCATTGTGTGTGTGTGTGTGTGTGTGTGTGTGTGTGTGTGTGTGTGTGTGTGTGTGTGTGTGTGTGTGTGTGTGTGTGTGTGTGTGTGTGTGTGTGTGAATGAGTGTGTATGGGTGTTTCCCAATTCTGGGTTGCAGCTGGAAGGACATCCGCTGTAGGTTGTCGGTTCATTCCGCTGTGGCAATCCCTGGTGAATAAAGGGACTAATATGAATGATACTATTGTAAATAATCTAATGATTATTATTGTAAATGGCGTGTAACAAATGTATTAATATTCATTCATTCATTTTCTTTGAGTCATTCTATAATTATCATTTACTCTATGACTGGGGTGCTCAATCCTGTTCCTGGAGATCTACCTTCCTGCAGAATTCTGTTGCAACCCATATCAAACACACCTGCCTGTAATTATCAAGTGCTGTTCAGGTCCTAATTAATTGGTTCAGGTGTGTTTGATCAGGGTTGGAGCTGAACTATGCAGGAAGGTAGATCTCCAGGAACAGGATTGAGCACCCCTGCTCTATGATATACTTGTTATCTGAATCTGAAAAAAATAAAAAATCTAGTCTCATAGGAGTTACATGGCAGAATAAAGAGAAAATATGTTTGTTTTTTTATTGAGAAAGAAGTTAGTACAAACTCTGTACTAAAAGAAGAATCTATGGTTATAGAATATCAACAAATAATAATGATTTACAAAATAATACATTCAAAACAGTACAGATCCTGACAGACAGGAATCACATTGTCACTTGAATTATAAGGTTCTAGCTGACATTTTGTCTATTTTTTCTTTCTTTTATTGAGAGAAAAAAGGCTCTCTGGCGTTGTATTTGTGAGTCAATCAACACTATGAATGCAAAACCAGCGACCTAATCGGGATCTTTAAGCAGAGTGCATATTAAGTGTCTGTGTTTAAAGGGATAGTTCATGCAAAAGTGATGATCACAGTGATGATCTCTCCCTCATTAGCATAGGATATTAGTCTTGTCATTGAATCTGCCACTTTGACGACACACATGCATTTGCAGCTCCGCCCTCTTTTAAAAAGAGCAAATCTCATTTGAATTTAAAGTGCCAGTCACCAAAATGGCACAATTTAGATCAAAGCCTAAAAGGGTCAGTTTCAAACAGTTCATTCATTTTCTTTTCAGCTATAATAAGGGGTCACCACCGTGGAATAAACCGTAAACTTATCCAGCGTATGTTTTAGGCAGTGGATGCCCTTCCAGCTGCAACCCATCACTGGGAAACACCCATACACTCCTGCATTCACACTATTTAGCTTATTTGTTTCACCTATAGCGCATGTCTTAGGACTGTTTGGGCAAACCGGAGCACCCAGAGGAAACCCACGCGAACACCGGGAGAACATGCAAACTACACCGGGGCTTGAACCAGCGACCTTCTTGATGTGAGGCGATAATACAAATAAGCAGTTTGTTTTTCCTTATATTTATGGCTTCAGCTAAACATAGTTCTACATAATTCCTTATAATTCCAGTATAATAATAGAAAGTGTCTTTATATATATATATATATATATATATATATATATATATATATATATATATATATATATATATATATATATATATATATATATATATTATTTATTATATAATTTTATTTATAACTTTAAAAGAATTTAGTTTTTCAACATCTTAATATCTTAATACTGCTCATAACCCAGACAGAACCTTATAATTCCAAGGTGACGACATTAGTCAAGTTATTGTACATAATAATACGCAATCAAAAAAAAAAAAATCTGCCCTTTCAGTATGTGTTTAGATTGACAGGATCAACCCAGGCTCATTCTGAAAACGTACTCATATATACACTTCTGGAGAGGGCAAAATATGTCTCAGTTATGTCTCGTTTTTTTGCAGTTTTTGTTTTCGCACATCCGCCAGAGGCTGCTGCACTCTTTTTGAGATCTCAAATTTTTCTCACGAGTGCCATTCGCACATGCTGTTCTCGTGTAAATCCACCAGAGGCCGCTGTTGACTGACTGACCAATTGACTGACCCACCCTCCTTCTTTCTTTCCTAAACCCAACCAATAGTGTTTTCAAAAGCACTGATTGAGCCGCCCACCCACTTCCCTAAACCCAACCAAGTTTTCAAAAGCAATCCAGAAAAAGAAAAGCCCTCGTCTGATTTTTACCACATTTTCAGATTTTACCACATTCTCACCTTTTTTTCACTTGTTTATTTTATTTCTTGGATTTTGTTTTAGTCTTACCTGCTATCTAGAACCATTCTTCACTGGACCCGAACCCCGTCGTCGCGATCATCTCCTCTCTACGTCACAAGTCTGCTGATATACATGGCGAGCTACTGGGCAAACTGGTAACAGCGGGAAAGCACGAAGCAAGTCCACTTGAAGGTTAGCGGTCAGCTGGTAAGCAGGAAAAAAAACGGGTCATATTTCCCCGTAGCGTTCATTTTAAAGACGAAATGCAGCCATATGTACTTCTGGCTACATTATTCGCGATCTCTAGAAATATATATAGGGCGATGCTTTCAAAATGAGCCTATGTTGGACAGGATACATTGATTATTCACGAAACAACAGAAAACATCTGGAGAACACAGAGATCACCTTACTAAAATATAAATCTTAAAGGTCATCCAATTTCAGAGAAAGAAAATGTGCAAAATGGCCAATCGTTTCTTCAACTCTATCAGCACAGAGTGATATTTACAGCTCAAAAAATAGGGGCAGTGCAGTAAATAAAAAAGCTGATATCAATGTTTTTCTTGGCGTTTATCAGGTGTGTTGATTCCTGGTGAATGTGGATGAATGTTAGCAGACGCTGGCGAGCGTGAGCAGCAGCAGGAAACAGCAGGAGATCAGTGAAGCTCCGGCCGCAGCAGCGGAGCTCCTCATCATACACTCCGCACGGGACCACGAGCCGTTGTTCGGGAGAGGATCTATCCCCAGCGTCTTACACAGGACATTATATACATCGACTGTTCGGATGGGACCCGCACGGTAGTTGCTCTTGAAGTCTGGACAGAAAATACAACAATTAAATAATGATGAGTTTACAGACTATTGGGGCCATTCACATGACAACATTTCAGACAACAAAAGCTTTTTGGGGACTGAAAAATAGTAACAAAATGTATGTTTTTAAAAACACTAAAGTTGTTCTAGAAATCTATTTCAGAAAAACAAAACAATTAACAGACTTTGGGTGTTATAATCACCAGCTATCTAGCGGCTGCAGATCATTGATTAACATGTAGATGGTTAAGAACTACAAATCCGCCATTACATGGACTACAAGCTCCAGTCATGCACAGCTCACACACACCTGTTCCAGATTCCGCTGATTGCACACACTCACAGCCAGAGGATCATTATGGACTGATTACAAAGACTATATACACAGCACACACGCACACTTCATGGCTGAGTCTTCTGTAATGTGGTTGGGACACTGACAACGAAGGTGCGGATCCAAACAGTTTTATTAAAAAGACTGGTCAGGCAAGCAACGGTCAACACAGGGGCAAACAAATGTATACAGGCAATCCAGGTTCGTAGTCAAAATAACAGGCGAGTGGTCAGAAGCCAGGCAGCAGACAGGAATAAACAATAAAACAAACAAACAAGCAAAGCGAGGGTCAAAATCGGCAAGGGAAACGCGTCGTAATGTTCACAAAAAGTATCACAAGACTCAGCCATGAAGTGTGCGTGTGTGCTGTGCTTATAGTCCTTGTAATCAGTCCATAATGATCCTCTAGCTGTGAGTGTGTGCAATCAGCGGAATCTGGAATAGATGTGTGTGAGCAGTGCATGACTGGATTTGTAGTTCTAAGTGATCTACATGTTTATCAGCGATCTGCAGCCGCTAGATCACTGGTGATCATAACAATGGGGCCATTTACACCACAACATTTTTTAGACAACAAAAAACTAAAAACTTTTTATGCGTTTCGTTTACACAACAGTGTTTTGTGGACTGAAAACGAGTTACAAACTTGACGTTTTTGAAAATGCTGAAGTTGTTCTTGGAGTCTGGACAGAAAAATAAAACATTTGACAGACTATGGGGTTGTTCACACGACAAGCTTTTGATAACAAAACGACAACAAACAAAAAGGGAAACTTATGCATTTTGTTTGTTTGTTTACACAAAAGCATTTTGGGGACTGAAAATGGGTTACAAATGACGTTTTTAAAAACAAAAACAGTGTTTTGGAAACTGAAAATGGCTTACAAAGTTAACATTTTTTAAACGTTTTTAAAGTCTAGATAGAATATATATTTTTATGTACAGTTGAAGTCAGAATTATTAGCCCCCCTTTGAATTTTTTTCTTATTTTTAAATATTTCCCAAACAGAGCAAGGAATTTTTCACAGTATGTCTGATAATATTTTTTCCTCTGGAGAAAGTTTTATTTGTTTTATTTCGACTACAATAAAAGCAGTTTTTTAATTTTTTAAACACCATTTTAAGGACAATTTTTTTTTTTTTAATAGTCTACAGAACAAACCATAATTAACCTAGTTAAGCCTTTAAATGTCACTTTAAGCTTAATAGAAGTGTCTTGAAAAATATCTAGTTAAATATTATTTACTGTCATCATGGCAAAGATAAAATAAATCAGTTATTAGAAATGAGTTATTAAAACTCTTATGTTTAGAAATGTGTTGAGAAAATCTTCTCTCTGTTAAACAGAAACTGGGGAAAAAATAAACAGGGGGGCTAATAATTCTGACTTTAACTGTAAGTACATTTAAATTAATAATATCAACAGCAAAATCACATTGGGGCGGCCCCAATTTACACAGGGCTGGCTGTGGCCCCCCTTGGGGGTGCCCCTGGTGGTAACCATAAATGGTAAAATATAATTTTCTCCGTCCATGGAATTATTCGAAAATATTGCCCACCTGAGGTTTAACAGGCACAATGCAAATTGCTTAAAAAACAAACTGGCTAATAATTCAGGGGGGCTAATAATTCTGACTTCAACTGTATACATATACATATATATATATATATATATATATATATATATATATATATATATATATATATATATATATATATATATATATATATATATATATATATATAAATGATGATGAGTTAACAGACTATGGGGCCGTTCACAGGAAACATTTTCTGATAAAAAAAAAATAAATACATTTTTTATGTATTTTGTTTGTTCGTTTACACAACAACAGTGTTTTGGGGACTGAAAACGGGTTACAAAATGGATGTTTTTGAAGCCGCTGAAATTGTTCTTGAAGTCTGGACAGGAAAAATAAAACAATTAATTAAAGATGAGCTTACAGACTATGGAGCCCATTTACATGACAACTTTTTCAGACAACAAAAAATCTGAAACTTTTTATCAAGGTTATCAGATAAATAACAGGCTTTACAGCGTGACTGGTTTGCTCGGTAACTCATCGAGAACAGTGCCACACTTGGGACATAGAGCAGAGTGGACCAGGGTTTGAGTCTGGCAAAGGACGGTTCCATCGGTTGGGTTTAGGGAAGGGGGTGTGTAGATCAGTTGATATCATTCATTCATTCATTTTCGGCTTAGTCCCTTTATTAATCTGGGGTCGCCACCGCCACACTTATTCACACACATTCACTACGTACAATTTTATCTTACCCAATTCACCTATAGCATATGTCTTTGGACTTGTGGAGAAAACTGCAGCACCCGAAGGAAACCCACGCGAACATGCGGAGATCATGTGATACTGAAGACTGAAGTACCCAATTACTCGATGATACAAATATGATTTAATTTCATAATTTATCATAAAATAAAGTTTACCTGGTCCCTGTGCCAGAAAAAATCCCCTCATGTCCACAAACTCATTATCATAGCCGTGCCAGCCGTGTTGCCAGCCCTCAGCCACTTCTGTGCCGTTGTTCCAGAAGGGGAGTTTGGCTTTATTCTGTCAAGACAGGAAGATGTGCAGCAGTTAGCATGTTTTATCCTTTATTCAGCCAAGGGATCTGGACAGGCATTTGTTGTAATCTAATGACGCATGACTGAGATAATCTATGTTTTATCAGGCAAGCACACAAGACCAAGACTGTTGATTTTGGGCAAAATAGAGCTTAATATGCAAGACTGAATCATGACTGAAGCCATTCCTGTCAGCGGTCTACAAAATAACATAATAAAGGGGAGCTATCATGCAAAAATCACTTTTATAAGGTGTTTGAACACAATTGTGTGGCAATAGTCTGTGAATATAACCAGCTAATAATAGTAAAAAATGATAAATAATTTTTTTTATAATCACACTTGATAAAAACAGTCTGCAGAAACACTTTGATTAATGATCCCCCATTGTACGTGTCATCAGAAGGGGAAAGCCCCGCCCACTAGTGACAATCTCTCCCACATTAGCATAAGCCAGTTAGTCTTGTTTTTGAATCTGCCACTATGCTGACACACAGGCATTTGTAGCTCCGCCCTCTTTTGAAAAGAGCACAATCTCATTTGAATTTAAAGAGCTTTAAGTCACTGCTGAGATAGTGGATGGTACAATAAAAGTTTGGATAGTACAGATAAGGACAACTCAAATGAAGGCATCGATATCTGCAGTACATCTAGATCTAGTTGGATTGACCTAATCATATAACAAGGCCATAAACACACTCCTGAGAGCAAACTTACTAACCTCTGTAATAAACCACCCAGGCTCTGCGACTAGCGTTAGCGTTGAGACGAACTGCCCATTCTTGTAGTGAAAACGGTCTGGGATTTCATGTTTCTTATAAACGTTCATGTTGTCCGCTGTGCTCAGGTTCTGATAAATCTAAATGAACACATACATGCACACATGGTCAGTTTATGGCACTGCAAAATTTATTGTATCTGTCTGATATGTTATATATGCACGGTTAAACACACTGAAATAATACGATGATTAGACACTTGATTAAAATGAATTAACATTCTTCTAACAAAGAATTATATATTATTCTTAATTATTATTCTATTTAGTTTAGGTTTGTTTATTCAACTTATATTTATTATATTATATTTGTATAATATTTATATTAATTTCATTATATTTCTCACACTGTACATATATTCTGTTCTGCTATTCCTCTTTAGTTTCCCCATTACCAATTCCTCCAAAACATAATTTCTTACTAAAAAGCAACATACTACTGACAGATTTCATGAAATTCATCCCCTATGACTACATTCCTTCTCATTTTGTTTGTGTTTTTTAGAAGTCCAGTAAATCAATGATTAAAGCATGAAAATATCAGTAGAGTTAAAGTTTAAATCTGAAGGTCAAAGTACACAGTCACCTATTTAACATTAAAGAATTCTTACACCAAGCGTGTTTTTTGACCTCAAGACTGGAGATCCGCCTTTTACCGCACATGACTGCATTTTAAATTGAGTTGCACTCCCAAGCTGCGTCCCAAATGGCACTTATGCATTATGTACTTATGCACTTACACACTCAACAGCATACAGTAGTATATGTATGTAGTGTTACGCCAAATGGAACACTAATGGTTATTTTTCTAAGTGGAAGTTCAAACCGTTTCACTGATGATGTTTGTCATTTGCCAAATTAGTGAAATAAATGACCAAAGTACCAAATAATACCTGCCATGAGTATAACCGCATTCACCATCGGGAGGCGGTATAATCCCTCTCGTAGGAGAATTTTCTTTCACAATCCAAAAATAAATAAAGTAACCCAACATGTGCTCCCTGATAGCTCCGCCCCTTGCGCTACGTGAGCAAAGCTGATGTCGTTGAGTGCGTAAAGTGTCCATCATTCAACACTTCATTTTACAGGTTAAATAAGCGCAGAGTTTTCAATGTGAACGCACTACTTACATCATTTCAAGAGTTCACACTTAGCTGATGATTAATTATAAAGCTTGTTTGGCATGCTGGGTCGGGAGAGAGCCCTGAGCTCATGAGATCCTCGAGCCCGGGGCTCCCTCCCGTTGCAAGGCGAGAGGGGAGATCGAGCTCAGGTAGATCTCGAGAACTCCCCCTTCGTAGTGTTGAAGAGCAGATAGTAGTTCTCTTTAACGAGATAGGTACTACATAGGGAGCAAGTCTATAAAGTTGATCAATCAATAATTAGGTTGCGTGTTTTTAATCGGTGGGAGGAAACCGGAGGACCCGGAGAAAACCCACGTGAGCACGGGGAGAACATGCAAACTCCGCACAGAAAATGCCCGCTGGTTTGGTACAGCCTAGAACCATTGACATTCTTGCTGTGCGGCAACAGCGCTAAGCGCTGGGCCACCGTGTCACCCATCTAGAAAAGGGAAGGAGTAGGGGTGGAAGGGGGGATTCTTCAAAGCGAAGATAGCGGTGATATGAAACCCGGGATATTTATAGTAGTTTAGGGATCATCTGATTGGTACATGTTGATTTGGATAATGTGGGTCCAGCTGCTAGCAATCATAAGCACGTGATCCTCTCGAAATTAGTTTATAAATAAACTTCACTTATACTACAAAATGGCATAGAATAGTGCAAAAGTATTTGGGACGCACCTGCAGTTTGAAGAACTTCCATTCAAAAGAACTGAAACAAATCACTTCAAATACTAAGACTGCACTAAGAATAATCCCATTGTAGTGTGTTTATGAATGAAAGGTAAGTTTGATTTATTTGCTTTATTTTTAAAGCATGAAAATAAGCAAAGATGGGATGAGGATCGCCAGTTTGCCAATAAATACATGAGAAAATTTTTGAAATGTTTAAAAACAATGTTCCTCAAAGAAAAATACTGTTGGAAGACATTTGGACAACATAGGCTCCTTCTGAAAACGTAGCCCTATGTACGTTTCTGGAGATCGCGAATTATGTAGACAGAGGTTTGTTTGGTGGCATTTCATTTTTAAAAATAACGCTACGGGGCGGTATGACGTCGTTCCTTTTTTGTGCTTATCAGCTGACCGATTACCTCCATATGGACGGCTTTCCCGCTGTTACCAGTTTGTCCAGTTAGCTTGTCATGTATGTCGGTGGACTTAAGACGCAGAGAGGAGTTGACTGTGATGATAGGGTTCGAGTGCGGCGAAGAACAATTCCAGAAAGCAGGTAAGACAAAACAGAATCCAAAAAATAAAATAAACAAGTAAATAACAGGGTGAGAATGTGGAAAAATCTGAAAACGTAGTAAAAATCTGTCAAGGGCTTTTCTTTTTCTGGATTGCTTTTTAAAATTGTCGGTTGGGTTTAGGGAATGAAGAGGGTGGGTCAGTTGATTGGTCAGTCGACAGCGGCCTCTGGTGGATTTAAGCGAGAACAGCAGGCACGCATTGCACTCGCAAGAGAATTTTGAGATATCAAAAAGCATACACATCGGCCTCTGGTGGATTCGCAAAAACAAAAACTGCAAAAAAACGTAGCTGGCACATATTTGGCGGTCTCCAGAAATGTGTATAGAGGTATGTTTTCAGAATGAGCCTGGGTTGCATTTGGATATTTCACCTTGAACAGTCATTCATTCATTTTCTTTTCGGCTTAGTCCCTTTATTAATCTGGGGTCGCCACAGCGGAATGAACCGCCAACTTATCCAGCACGTTTTTACGCAGTGGATGCCCTTCCAGCCGCAACCCATCTCTGGGAAACATGCACATACACTCATTCACACTACGGACAATTTAGCCTAGCCAATTCACCTGTACCACATGTCTTTGGACTGTGGGGGAAACAGGAGCACCCGGAGAAAACCCACGCGAACGCAGGGAGAACATGCAAACTCCACACAGAAACGCCAACTGACCCAGCCGAGGCTCGAACCAGCGACCTTCTTGCTGTGAGGCGACAGCACTACCTACTGCGCCACTGCGTCGCCTATACCTTCAACAGTGCATTACATAATTAAAAGATTCAAGGAATCTGAAGGAATTTCAGTGCGTAAAGGACAAGAGCGCAAACCTAATGCCGAGTTCAGACTGCATGATTTTAGCCTTGATTTTGACTCGCCGACAGGTTTTGAGAAATCGCAGACAAACGCCTGAAATCACAGGCAAATCTGTGCCTGTTCACGTGAGTAACAATCACACAGTATGAACTATCAAGGACGCGATATGAGAGAATCGCTGATGAGTCGCCGACACCCGTGAGATATTTGGCATGCTAAATATCTGGAGCTGTCTGCGATTCAAATCATGCCGTGTGAAATGTGTTCTGATTGAAAATAACATCGGCGATCACCTACAGCCAATGAGAGGGCAGCATTCACTAGTACGGGTACCTGCAGGCCAGCGGGGGGCTGGGGGAGAAGTTAAAAGCGCTCATTTTCAGTTTATTTGGACCCAAGAAATGGAGGAAAAACTAGTGTAAATTTGGCAGCAGCACCCGTGTCTGTTTGACGTGTCATCTGATCAATATCACAATCAGGTCGAAAAGCAAAAAAAAGTTGAGGAGAGATTGTTAATTCTCTTCAAAAGCCAGGTGAGCAACACAAGTTTCTAAAGCTAAAGCCTTCTGTTTACATTATGTAGTTAATAACGAAAGATATATTACGTGACCTCGCGTTGTTTCCATGTCATTTCTCGCGTTTGTTTGGTTGTGAGACGTAGTTTAGACAAAGTTGTCTGTGATTTCTCCTATCTTAAAGTCATGCAGTGTGAACTCTCCTGTCGCCGATCCATCCTACAGTGTAAACACAGCACCGACAGAACGCTGAGACATGACTACTTTGAAAATAATGCAGTCTGAACTCTGCATAAGCTGAACAATCGTGATCTCCGATCCCTCAGCAAGAATCCTCATTCATATATAAACAACATCACCACATGGGCTCAGAACTACTTTGGCAAACCTTTGTCAAGTACCACAAAACCCAGTTACATCCACAAATGCCAGTTAAAACTGTACTGTGCCCAAAGGAAGCCCTATGTTAACAGTGTCCAGAAGTGCTGTCGACTTCTCTGGGCTCAGAGGCATCTGGGATGGACCATCACACAGGGGAAACGTGTACTGTGATCAGATGAATCAGTATTTAAGGTATTTTTTGGAAGAAATTTTACTTGACTGGCCTGTCTGCAGACCCGGCTTGTCGCCAATAAAGAATTTGTGGAGCATTTTGAAGTGCACAATGCAACAACAAAGGCCTCGTACTGTTGCCAACTTAAGACTTGATTGCAGGAAGAATGGGACAAAATTACACTTGTGAAAAGAAATGGAATCATTACAAAGTGGTAAATGCTTTACTATTGCAACTTTTTTTAAAATGTGTTGCAGAAACCAAAATGATAAAACATGTTTATGTTGAAAAGAAAAATCTATAAAAATCATGAGGAACACATTAAATAATATTTGTTGTATTGTCTGCAATGAAATAAAAGTCAAAGTATATTTAGTAATTATTACTTTTTTGCGTTTTTCATACTGTCCTAACTTTTTCTGATTTGGGGTTGTAATTCAAAACATCACGGGACATAGGAAAACCATAGATGTGAACAAGTTATGGAGCTGTTTTATAAAATGTGCTGTAAACAGAACGGCTGAGCTCACCTCCTCAAACTTGTCCTGTTTGGGCCACAGACTGACCACGGGCCCTCTGTCCATCATTTTAATGATGTGGGACATGTCAATGTAGTTGTCCAATTCAATGATCTTCTCCATCCACTTGAGCTGCGTCATGCCATGATCAGAGAACAGCACCACATTTATATTATCCCTCATGTTCTTCTCCTGACAGAAAAAAAATGCGTTTCATATAGAGCAGCAGAGCAGACAGGAGATATTGTTTTTTTACTTGTGTAAAAAATACCGTGATTTTCTGGTTGAGAATCTGGAAAGCCTGATCCAGGGAGCGAATGGCACGCTGTATTTCTGGAGAGTGAGGCCCAAAGTGATGCCCTTCCACATCAATCTTCTCATAATAAATACCAGCCATGTCTGCTTTATTGCTCCTGGTTAAAACACAAACCACTGTCAAAAGTATAGTTATGCTTTTTAGGTCACACTTTATTTCGATGGTCCGTTTGTTGAATGTAAGTTACATTGCATCTACATGTCAACTAGTTCTCATTAGATTATAAGTAGACTGTTAGGTTGGGGTTAGGGTTGGGGTTAGTGTAAGTTGACATGTACTTGAAAAGATTCTTATAGTCAGTTAAATGTCTGTTGAAGGACTGTTAAATGTCAGTATCAACAGATATTAAGCAGACAGTCTACTAATAGTCAAATGGACCATCAAAATAAAGTGTTACCTTTTTATACTATAATACATGAAATGGCATGTTGCTACCTTGCTTTATCATTGTGACAGCACACTGAAGTAGTAAGGATGTTTCAAGCATCTTTAACACTTGACCAACATGAATTAACATGATTCTAACAAGTTCCTTGCATAAATTAGCATGCTGCTAACATCAGTAAACACTGCTATCATGTTAACACGTAGAGGTTTTAACATCTTGTTAGCATGTTTTAACATACTATTACTATCATGGTAGGCTACTTTGTTAACATAAATTAATGTTGCTAGCATGTTTCTAGCCCACATGCTGAATGGCATTGTAACAGCACACTGAAGTAGTAAGAATGTTTCAATCCTCTTTAACACTTGCGTAACATGAATTAACATTCTTCTAACAAGTTCCTAGCATAAATTAGCATGTTGCTAACATCAGTGAACACTGCTATCATGTTAACTTGTATATATTTAAACATCTTGTTAGCATGTCCCTACTGAAAAAAACAGCTTAAACCAGCCTATGCTGGTTGGCTGGTTTTAGCTGGTAAACCAGGATGGTTTTAGAGGGGTTTTGGCCATTTCCAGGCTGGTTTCCAGCGATTTCAGGCTGGGAGATGACCAGCTAAAACCAGCTTGACCAGCCTAGCCAGGCTGGGAGCCCAGCCAAAACCAGCTATGTCCAGCTTAAACTAGGCTGGTCAAGCTGGTTTTAACACTGTCATATCATATTTAGCATGTTTTTATCATTTTATTCATGTTATGAGCTAGAAATGTTCTAGTGTGTTTAGCATCTTTGTGGTGTTTAGCATGTGGCTATCATTTTTAAACATGTCACACATCATAAACTGTCATGAGTTAGACGTTGCTAGTGTTTTTAGCATCTCGCTAAATGTGTTAACACTATGCTAGCATGAATTATCATTTCACTAGCAGGTTTCTACTATGGTTACACATTGTTAAAATGAATTAACGTTGACAGCATGTTTAAGGGTTCTAGCACATTGCTAACATGATTAACACTACACTGTAAAAAATGCAGGTTTCCACATAATTCATTCATGTTGTCCCAACACAAAACGATTAAGTTAACTTAACACTTTTAACACATTTATGTGGATTGAACATAAAAAAATTAAGTTGTACCAATGTAATCTCAATAATTGTGTTGTTTCAGCTCATTTTAAATAAGTAGTTTGAACTGTATATATATTTTTTGAGTGTATGCTAACATTAGGTGCAATTTTGCTAACTTGTTTTAACACTGTGACATGTTTAGCATTTTGCTAAAGATCTTTAGAACATGACTAGCATGACCCTGCTGAATAAACCAGCATATGCTGGTAAGGTATGTTTTGATGCTGGTATGCTGGTCTTGCTGGTTTCAGTGCTGGTTTTGCTGGTCTCGATGCTGGTCTTGCTGGTTTCAGTGCTGGTCTCAATGCTGGTCTTGCTGGCCTGAGTGCTGGTCCTGACCAGCAAGACCAGCATTAAAACCAGTAAGACCAGCATCTAAACCAGCAAAACCAGCATTGAAACCAGCATACCAGCATCAAAACATACCTTACCAGCTTATGCTGTTTTTTTCAGCAGGGGAATGAACATGTTTCTAGCATGTACAAGTTGTTAGCACAAATTAACATCTTGCTACCCCTTACAAAAATTAACCATGGTTTTACTATAGTGAAACTGTAGTAACCATAGTTTTTTGGTGCGTACTGTGGTTTTAAAAACCATGGTTTTACTACAGTAATACTTAAGCCATAGTTTTTAAAATCACAGTACGCACCAAAAATATATAGTTTTTTAGTTGTCTTACTACAAAAACCATAGTAAAACTATAGTTTATTTTGTGGTTACTATGGTTTTACTATAAAAATAGTTTAACTATGATTACTATAGTAAAACCATGGTTAATTTTCACAAGGAACCATTAATTAACATATTGATATGAAGTTTTTAAAATGTTTAACATGCTAGCATGTATTACAATGTTGTTACTATGTTTAGCGTATATGTTTAACTCCATGCTAGCATGAATTACCAGATTGTTATAATGTGCACATTGCTAAAACCTATTAGCATTGTTAACATGCTTCCAGCACATTGCTAACCAGAATGAACCGTTTTAACACTATGCTACTATAAAAATGGCATACTAGCTTGTTATAACACTGTGATAACTTTAACATATTGCTACTTTGTTTTCTAATAACTTTAGCTCATGACTAGGATCCCTGCTGAAAAATCCAGTTTAAACCAGCCTAGGATGGTTGGCTGGTTTTGGTCGACCAGCCTGGTTTTAGAGTGGTTTTGGCCATTTCCAGGCTGGTTTCCAGCCATTTCCAGCCTGGTCTTAGGTGGTCAGGCTGGGAAATGACCAGCTAAAACCAGTTTTACCCACCTAGCCAGGCTGTGAGCCCTGCCAAAACCAGCTATGTCCAGCTTAAACCAGGCTGGTCAAGTTGGTTATAGCTGGTTTTAGCTGGTAATTTTCCAGCCTGACCAGCTAAGAGCAGGATGGAAATGGCTGGAAACCAGCCTGGAAATGGTCAAAACCCCTCTAAAACCAAGCTGGTCAACCAGCTAAAACCATCTTAGGTTGGTTTAAGCTGGATTTTTCAGCAGGGATAGCACATAAACAAGCTGTAAGTATAAATTGGTATGCTACAACAGTAATTATTGCTATCACGTCTTAAAAAATTTAAAGCACGGACTAAAATACTGTGTAATAACAGTGTGAAGAACGTCTACTGTTTTATTAGCAAGTTTTAACATGTTGCTAGTGTTAAACATCGAAAATATTAATGTTACTAGTTTTCTAGTGATGGGTAGTGTTCTTAAATATCTTGCTAGCATGTTTTAGCACTATGCTAACACAAAATAAAATGTTGTTAACATTTAAGTGACACAGTTAACCTGCTGACTGACACTTTTGACAGATGCATTTAACCAAAGCTATTTACATTGAAAGTACACATTTCATCAGTGGCTTTCCCAAGGAGTTGTGCTGACAATTTACTTTCTACATTCTCAATATCTTAATAACATACTCCTCTTTTCTTTTTAGCTGTCAACACCTATGTTGTGTGGGATCTTGGCTAATTAACAAGCCAGGCTCTATTCTGACAGAACAGCAGGATTCCTCTAGTTAGTGATTTCTGAGGAGGCCTGTGGTCTTACTTTAGCACATTGAGAGCGTTCTCCATTGAGTCCGTCAGGTTTTTCTCTGAAGGATTGTACACGTATTCCTCACAGAATGTAGGTCTGACTCCGAGAATCGTCACTTCGCAACCTGAGCACACAGTGACACAGTTTAGTGCACTTAAATGCATTTGAGAGAGATCAACAAGGCTTTGGAGAGCCTGAATAAATCACTTCACCACACACACTTATTTTGATGTAAATTAGAAGCCGTTTAGCAGAAAGGCACTGATTAAGTGAGTCTGGCAAATTTTGTTTTACCAGATTATGCGCATATTAAATACTTTACAGCTCATTTATGTTCAAAAGATTTTATTATTTAATTTTAGGACACATTACATCGATAAATAAAGACATTTCCAATGTTGCAAAAGATGTTCCTTTAAACTTTCCATTCATAAAATAATCTGGAATACAATATAAATACATAATAAATAAATGTAAACGCAAATAACACGTCATGATTTTTCCAAGTACGATGCGATCCTGGATTAACATTTATGTTGATCCTGGAACATAATTTTTATTCGAAAATGTAATCCATACCTATTTCCCTACTCCTAAACCCAACCATAACAGCAAATTATTCCCAAAATCAGAGAGGAATTATAGTTGGATAGCACTCATGTAGAAGTGCATAAACCTAACCGTAAGCCTTAACTTAACATAAACGGTAAACGTATCCCTTAATTCTGATTGGCTGATTGGAATGTTGTTCCAGGATCAACATAGAAGTTAATCCAGGAACATGTCCTACTTGGTGAAATCAGGTTGGCGACACAAATACTAGAGCTAAAATCAGATATTAGACTTTACAATGCCAACAACACTCCTAAAAATAAAGGATTTTCAGTGTAGAAATCATTCATTTTCTTTTCGGCTTAGTCTCTTTATTAATCTGGGGTCGCCACAGCGGAATGAACCGCCAACTTATCCAGCATATGTTTTACGCAGCGAATGCCCTCCAGCTGCAACCCATCACTGAGAAACATCCATGCACACTCATTCACACACACATACACTACGGACAATTTAGCCTACCCAATTCATCGGAGCACCCAGAGAAAACCCACGCGGACACGGGGAGAACATGCAAACTCCACACAGAAATGCCAACTGACCCAGCCGGGACTCGAACCAGGGATCTTCTTGCTGTGAGGCGATTGTGCTACCCACTGCGCCACAACAATCTTTAAATGTTAATCCAGGATCGCATCGTACTTGTAAAAATCATGACATGTTATTTGCGTTTATATTTATTTATTATGTATTTATATTGTATTCCAGATTATTTTATGAATGGAAAGTTTAAAGGAACATCTTTTGCAACATTGGAAATGTCTTTATATATCGATGTACACTGCAGCCCAGTGTAGAAATCTTGCTGCCTTTTTTTTTTTGTTGTTGTTGTATCAAATTACATTTTCTAGTCATCTCAACATACATCAGTCAAACTGACAAAAATAACAAGTAAACTTTGTAAGACTAAAGTAATTTAGTTAATTTATTGAAGAAACGTCATGACTTTGTGTCACATAACTTTTTACAGTGTATGTGGTACAGTATTTATAACACTTTCAGATGCAACTGTAATTTGATTCCTAGTACTGAATGTACATTAACTGTATTAAAATATAGTTATTGCAATATAAATATTCATTTGTATTTCTCACAATGTGTGTATACAGATATTTGTTGAAACGAGGCAAAAAAAAAATGTATAGGAAAAGCAGTGTGGATGTACTGTAGACTTGATTTGTGCTTTGCTCATGACAAATCAGATGTGCACCAACCTGGCCAGTAGTACATGTAGACTTTTTTCCCTAGTTTCTGCATGGTGACCCACAGTGGCTCCGATCCATCCCACCACATGGGCAGACGGCTGTCTGGATTGGTTCCGATCAGGAATTCCTTCTGGGTGTCTGTGTCCCACATGTAATTCCCAGTCATCTGGTGCACCTCGCAGTGGCGTCCTGAAACGTGAGGAAGAGTGAATATATGAATGCCTATATGTGGTACGCCTCACAGCAAGAAGATCACTGGTTCGAGCCCTGGCTGGGTCATTTGGCGTTTCTGTGTGGAGTTGGCATGTTCTCCCTGCGTTCGCGTGGGTTTCCTCCGGGTGCTCCGGTTTCCCCCACAGTCCAAACACATGCGCTATAGGTGAATTGAATAAGCTAAATTGGCCGTAGTGTATGTGTGTCAATGCGAGAGTGTATGGGTGTTTCCCAGTGCTGGGTTGCAGCTGGAAGGGCACCCGCTGCGTTAAACATATGCTTGATAAGTTGGTGAGTCATTCTGCTGTGGCAACCCCTGATTAATAAATGGACTAAGCCGAAGAAAAATTAATATATATGTATATTAAGGGTGTAACGACACGCGTATTCGTATTGAACCGTTCGGTACAAGACTTTCGGTTCGGTACGCATTACAAACCGAACGATTCAGACAAATTTCTAAAAAGAGAAAAGAGAAAAAGTGTACAGAATATAATGTTTTCAGTGCAACAACGCTCAACAAGGCATCCCAAATGACGTGACCTTGGACGTGACATGCAACATGCTGCCTTCCCCGCCCACCTCCAAACACTACTCCAGTCAGGGACACGCTGCACTAGCTCGCAAAATGGCTAGCTCGCAAAAACAGCGGGTCTGGCGTTTGGGAGCACTTTGGTTTCCCTGTAAGTTATGAGGGTGATGGCAAGAGAGTGGTGGATAAAAAAAAACAATAGCTGTGTTTCCATCCAAAAATGCGAATGAACTTTATGCGCAAAACTGGATTATCGCATAAAAGACTGAGCGAAGACGTGCGAATAAAGCTGCGTTTCCATCCAACGAGTCAAAGCGAACAAAACCGTCACTTCCTGATTAACTGGCGCCAAATATCAACAGTAAAAGCTGAATTTGCTGCAGTAGAAGCTGCGTCAATCTTTTCTTCATCTAATAAATGACTTGCTCCTCAGAAGACAATCCTGACACGCACTGAACGCGCGGTGGTGTTTGAAGGTGTGAGACGCGGAGCACAGACGCTCTTGATTCTGGAGGTCATTAATAATATAATAACACTAATCCTTAAACGGTAAGGTGTTTTAGAATGACAAAAACAACATTTCAGATGGTTTATAATGTGCTCAGCCTGCTGGTTTGTCCATTTACACACAGTTTTATCATCACATGATCTCCTATAACAAAATCACATGACCTTTTTTTTAATGCGCACACTGGAATTTGTGCGCTAAAAGTGTTTCCATCGTAGTTTATGCGCATCTTTTCTTATCGAATAAAAAGTTTATCCTACTCAGTTATGCGCATATGTTTTTTATGCGCATTTTTAAAATTTATGTGCATCATGTCGTTTCCATCAAACGGTTTTTTATGCGCATCTCCAAAATGTGCATAAAAATAGATGGATGGAAACATAGCTACTAACATCATGGAATCACTAACTGGAATTAGACGAAAACTAGACACGCGCACTACATGCAACTATCTCCGCAGCATTCAGACAGGCAATTTCTACAGATTCGAACAGGGCAAAACAAATCACCAAGGCGATCGGTACATTTATAGTTGTGGATATGAGACCTTAATCAGTAGTGGAAATTTCGGGTTTAAGAAAATGTTAAATGTAAAAGAGCCCCGTGATTTTTGTGAACCTTTACACCCCTAATATATATATATATATATGTGTGTGTGTGTGTGTGTGTGTGTGTGTGTGTGTGCACAGTACATATTTCTCAACAATTTAACATTATTTGGAAATCTCCATCTAGATCTACTGTATAAACACACTGTACAGTACAAACGACGTGGGAAACAGTAAACAAGGGGTCAAAAGCTCTGAGCTGTCAGCTCTGCTTTGTTTAATGATTCTGGAATTGAACGAGTCAGTCTGATGAGGTGAAACCTTTCATAACAGAAGATTCATTTCCTCCCACAACAGACAAACTACTAAACATTCTGGCTCACCAAACATCATCATTCAAAGATCTAAATATGCCGAGCTTAGAAAAACAAATAAACAGATAGTGTTACTTTGACAGCGGTATGCTAATGCTGCTGATAAAGCACATCTCTTTGGAATCACTGTACTTTAGATCTTATGCCAAAACCCCAGTGTTTAGGATTATATTGCTCTGCACTGTTTATGTAAAAGACGTGAATAATTATCATATAAAGCTGTTTGGAAGAGCTGTGATATTACAGGCTCTGATTTAAAAAGAGAAAACCAGTCCTATAAGCATGCACTAAAACAGAAACGCCACCCATTCAACAAACACACAAAACACACTGGCAACTGCAAAGCAGCCTTGGCAAAGGCCCAGATCAGCCACTGTACAGTTCTGCATGGGCAAGCATGTTTAATTGGAGTGCCTTTGCCCAGTTTAATTTCCAATTTAATTTTGAAATGAACTCTAAGATGGTAATGCTATATATTGTTGACTGCTTAGACGGGAATAACCAATGCTTGTTTCATTTTAAACTGAAGTGTTACATTTAATCTGCTGAAAGTTCAAGCGTACACAGTGCAAAGAGCAGGCTCAGAGCTAACATTAAACAAATAGATGCAATCCTTTAATAACACAAACTACTATAAAACAATGAACGTGCCAAGAACCTTTGGCCAGCACTAAGAGCTTAACAAACGTCTAGAAATGGTCACACTTTACAATAACGTTTTATCAGTTATCATTTGTTAATGTATTTATTTACATGAACAACACTCAAGAAAATGCTATTACTTAAAATATGCCATCACGGTGGTGCCTTCACGGTTCGCCTTACAGCAAGAATATGCTGGATAAGTTGGCGGTTCATACCGCTGTGGTGACCCCTGAATAATAAAGGGACTAAGCTGAAAATAAAATGAATGCATGTGTAACGTCAAGTGACACTAGACAAAGGAGTGCAGATCCAAACGCAGGTTTATTAAACAGAGACGGTCAGGCAAGCAATGGTCAACACAGGGGCAAACAGATGTACACAGGAAATCCAGAGTCGTAGTCATAAACAGGCGGATGGTCAAAAAGGCAGTTAGCAGACAGCATAAAACAAACAAAACAAAGCAAGATTCAAAAACGGAAGGCAAGGCAAGGAAAACACGTCGTAATGCTCACAGTACAGTTTACAAGACTCCACAAAGTCTGTGTGTTTGTGTGCTAAATAAATAGTCCAACTAATCAGTCTTTAAGCAGCTCCAGCTGTGGGAGTGTAATCAATGGAGACTTGGAGCAGGTGTGTGTGTGTGTGTCGCATGACAGGACTTGTAGTCCATATACTGTTGAAATTGTAGTTCTTGTAAATGTTCTCCAGCGATCTACACTGTAAAAAATGCAGGGTTCCACACAATTCATTTATGTTGTCCCAACACAAATTGATTAAGTTAACTTAAGCCTTTTAACAAATTTACAACCTTACTCAACTTATACAACCTTATTGTAAAGTGGTAACATTATAATTATTGGTATTAATTGGTAGATGTTTAATTGTTATTATTTGCTATATTCTACAACTGATAACATTTCTTAACTAGTGCTGTGGGGCGGCATGGTGGCTCAGTTGTTAGCACTGTCGCCTCACAGCAAGAAGGACACTGGTTCGAGTCCCAGCTGGGTCAGTTGGCGTTTCTATGTGTAGTTTGCATGTTCTCCCCGTGTTTGCGTGGGTTTCTTCCGGGTGCTCCGGTTTCCCCCACAGTCCAAACACACGCGCTATAGGTTAATTGAATAAGCCAAATTGGCTGTAGTGTATGAGCGTGTGTGAATGAGAAAGTGTATGGGTGTTTCCCAGTGCTGGGTTGCAGCTGCATGGGCATCCGCTGAGTAAAACATATGCTGGAGTAAAACAGCGGTTATGGTTACCCCTGATAAATAAAGGGACTAAACCGAATGAAAATTAATGAATGAACTAGTCAAGCGATTAATCGCGAATAATCGCAACCAAAGATAAAAGTTTGTATTTACATAATATGCTAATGTACATAAGTAGTAATGCACTGTGTATATTTCTGTTCAAAATACACACACATACTGTACATAAAATACAAACATATCCAAAAAAGATCAATTTAAAAATAATAAAATTGATACTTATTTATCATTTGTTTTAGATATTGTTCATTCATTCATTCATTTTCTTGTCGGCTTTGTCCCTTGCGGGGTCGCCACAGCGGAGTGAACCGCCAACTTATCCAGCACGATTTTTACGCAGCGGATGCCCTTCCAGCCGCAACCCATCTCTGGGAACTTCCACACACACATTCACACTCATACACTATGGACAATTTAGCTTACCCAATTCACCTGTACTGCATGTCTTTGGACTGTGGGGGAAACCGGAGCACCCGGAGGAAAGCCACGCGAACCCAGGGAGAACATGCAAACTCCACACAGAAACGCCAACTGACCCAGCCCAGCCGAGGTTCGAACCTGCGACCCAGCGACGTTCTTGCTGTGAGGCAACAGCACTACCTACTGCGCCACTGGGTTGCCCCTTAGATATTGTTATATATAAATATTCATTTATTCATATTCTTTCCGGCTTAGTCTCTTTATTAATCTGGGGTCGCCACAGCGGAATGAACCGCCAACTTATCCAGCATATGTTATACGCAGCGGATGCCCTTCCAGCTGCAACCCATCACTGGGAAACATCCACACTCATACACTACGGTCAATTTTAGCATACCCAATTCACCAATACCACATGTCTTTGGGGGAAACAAGAGCACCCGGAGGAAACACACACCAACACAGGGAGAACATGCAAACTCCACACAGAAAGGACAAATGACCCAGCCGAGGCTCGAACCAGCGTCCTTCTTGCTGTGAGGCGAACATGCTACCCACTGCACCACCATATATAAACGTAAAGAAGGATTTTATACAATATAGTAATGCATATATTAATATACACAAAAATATTCACAGTACACATGGACGTGATTAATCGCAATTAATCGTTTGAGAGCTGAGCACTATTCTTAACATTTCATTTTTATTGAATTACTGCCATTTTTTAGAAAGTGAGAGGGTTTCAACAAATATTACTTTTTGAACTTTCTGAAGATAAAACATTGCTATTGTTGCATCTGAAAAAATTAATATAAACATGGCACCTTTTTTAGTTTTTTTATGCACAAAAAGCTGTATATGACAAAATTTTTATTTTAAATGTGCAAGAAATATTATCAGTAATTTGTAGAATGAAATAGAAATTGCATGGATTTGTAATAGACAGTGGGTTCGTTGTTCATTTTGAAAAACATCAATAGATTTTGTATACTGAAATTAACTGAATTGAATCAAGAATCAAGAGATTGCAAATCAGAATCAAATACACATCTGAGTCGATGCTCAGCCATTTTATGAATAATAATAATAATAATAAATATTAAAAAAATGATTTGTTAAATATGATTTAGTAATGTATTTTTATTGATATTAATAGAAGTTCTTCTCAGACTGGGGTAAGAGGTCGGGTAGGCGTCCCTCATGGTGTCCCAGTTTTACCCTCATTGTTTGGAGCTGGAGCTCAGCTTGACAGCAGACTGTCTTCTGAAGCTTTGTGGAGAAGAGAATGAGCCCAAACAAAACAACTGCCATCAGCAAAGAGCTAAAGCGTTGGCTGTGAGCCCTGTGATTGGTGGAGTGGGGTCAAAACGGGTGTGCCTTTGTTATCATGAAGGCTGGTGATGGTCAGACAACACAACACAACACAACACACACCCTATCAGCAAGTGATTCAGCAGCCAGATTGACCTGAGTCAACTGAGTCAACATGATCATATTGTACAAAATGGACAGAAAGTTTTCTACTTTTCATGGAATGCAAATTTGCATATTTTCATTTATTTATGGACATAAAAAGCATCAGGGATGTGCAGAGACATTTTCAGGGGTGAAAACAAGTGAACTTTTCTTATGAATTTGTGTATTTAAAAAAAATTATATATAACAAAATTACATTAAAGGGATAGTTCACGCAAAAATTAAAATGTTCTTATCATGTACTCACCCTTTAGTGGTTATCTAAAATAAGATATTTTGAAGAATGTTGGACACCGATAGCCATTGACTTACAAAAAAAAAAAAAACCCAATGGCTACAGGTGGCCAACATTCTCCAAAATATCTTCTCTTTTTTTGTTTGATTTGAAACAGGGTACTGAAGAGGAGGATCCGGCCAATGATTGAACCTAGGATCCAGAAGGAACAATGCTGTTTTTTGTCTGGGCCGTGGTACACTGGACCAGCTCTATACCCTCACCAGGGTGCTCGAGGGTTCATGGGAGTATGCTCAACCAGTACACATGTGTTTTGTGGACTTAGAGAAGGCGTTCGACCGTGTCCCTGTAGAGGGTGTTCAGCGAGTATGGGGTCAGAGGCGCTCTGTTAAGGGCCGTTTCGTCCCTGTATGAACAGAGTAGGAGTCTGATTCGCATTGCCGGCAATAAGTCAGACTTGTTTCCAGTGCATGTTGGACTCCGGCAGAGCCCCCTTGTCATCAAATCTGTTCATAATTTGTATGGACAGAATTTCAAGGCGCAGCCTTGGGCTGAAGGGGGTCCGGTTCGGGGACCACAGGATTTTATCTCTGTTATTCGCAGACAATGTTGTTCTGTTGGCTTCATCGAACATGGACCTTCAGCATGCACTGGGGTGGTTTGCTGCCGAGTGTGACGCAGCTGGGATGAGAATCAGCACCTCCAAGTCCGAGGCCATAGTGCTCCACCGGAAAAAGGTGGTTTGCCATCTCCAGGTTGGAGGAGAGTCCTTACCCCAGGTGGAGGAGTTCAAGTATCTCGGGGTTTTGTTCACAAGTGAGGGATGAAACGTGAGAATGACAGGCGGATTGGTGCAGCGGCAGCAGTAATGCGGTCGATGTACCGGTCCGTTGTGGTAAAGAAGGAGCTGAGCCAAAAGGCAAAGCTTTCGATTTACCGGTCAATCTACGTTCCTACTCTTACCTATGGTCATGAGCTTTGGGTCATGACCGAAAGGACAAGATCTCAGATACAACAGGCCGAAATCATTTCCTTCGAAGGGTGGCAGGGTGCACTCTTATGGATAGGGTCAGGAGCTTTGACACTCGGAAGGAGCTCAGAGTAGAGCCGCTGCTCCTCCACATCGAGAGAAGTCAGCTAAGGTGGCTTGGGCATCTGTTTCAGATGTCTCCTGGATGCCTACCTAGGGAGATGTTCCAGGCATGTCCCACCAGGAGGAGGCCTTGGGGAAGAACCAGGACACAGTGGAGGGACTATGTCTCTTGGCTGGCCTGGGAACGCCTCGGGATCCCCCCGGAGGTGCTGGAGGAAGTGTCTGGGGAGAGGGAAGCCTGCGGTTCTCTCCTAAGACTGCTGCCCCCGCGACCCGGCCCGGGAAAAGTGGCAGAAAATGAATGAATGAAAAATGAATGAATGAAAAATGAATGAATGAATGAGATTTGAAACAGGTGGGTCATGAGTAAATTATTACAGAAGGTTTCTATTTGGAAGAACTATTGAATACCTACTGTTTGGTTGCCATAACTAACATTCAAACAAAAAATAGACAATATGTAAAATATATATAATACTGTGCAAAAGTTTTAGGCCAACATTAAATCGTAAGTTGTAATGGATATTTGTGACGCTTTACCACAAAACCAGTCATAAGTGGACATGTTTTGTGATTTTTTTTAAATTGAGATTTATATCGAGTGCATAAATTATCTTTCAGTTGATGTATGTTTTTAGGGTGAAGCGGTGGGTAGCGCTGTCGCCTCACAGCAAGAAGGTTGCTGGTTTGAGCCTCGGCTGGGTCAGTTGGCATTTCTATGCGGAGTTTGCATGTTCTCCCCATGTTCGTGTGGGTTTCCTTCGTGTGCTCCGGTTTCCCCCACAAGTCACAAAGATATGTGCTATAGGTGAATTGGGTAAGCTAAACTGACCGTAGTAAATGTGTGTGAATGAGTGCGTATGGGTTTTTCCAAGTGATGTGTTGCAGCTGGAAGGTCATCCGCTGCGTAAAACATATGCTGGATAAGTTGGCGGTTCATTCCGCTGTGGTGACCCCTGATTAATAAAGGGACTAAGCCGAAAAGAAAATGAATGAATGAATGATGTATTGTTTGTTAGGATAGAAGAGTTGGGTTTGGTTATAGTTTAAATTATTTTGATTTAATTGTTTAAGACATGTGAAAGACAATGTTGGAGACAGGTCCTAGTTTGAGCTGCATTTTTACCAGTGTTAGCAATATTGTCTGCTTTGATGGAATTGTTAATGTTGAAAAGTACAAGTAGGTTTTAATCCATTATCCCATTCCTTCTGGAAAGGACTTCAGTGGTAATAGTTTTCATTTTCAGCATGATAACCATGCGCTAATTGCAGTGAAATCCTATTTGGAGAAAGAAAACAGCTGATGAAACACAGACTGTCATGAAATGGCCTCCACAGTGTCCAGACCTGAATATTATAGAGGCTGTTATGAGATCACCTGGACAGAAAAAGAAAGATTTGACACTCTAAACCTAAAGAAGAACTCTGGAAAGTGCTAAAAGAAGCCTGATATTATTACCCAACACATTATTTCAGAAAATGCCAGGACAATTAGAACAAAACAGGTGGCAAGGGAAGCCTTGTTGTGAAGAAATGTTGTGCTTTTGTTGTTGTTTTTTTGTACATATTTTCTATATTTTCTGTTTGTTTTTAATAAAGAGACTGTTTGATTATATATTGTGCCAACAAAGCTGGTACAGTGCTTAGGAGTTTTGCACAGTACTGTATATATTTTCAGAACAAAAATACTAGCAAAAGTCAGTACTTAGTTTGACCTCCCTAATGTGCACTGTTATATCTACTTCTTTAGATTTAAGCTGTCCTTTCTTTTTCTGTCCAGGTCTGTATCTGAAATCAACCCTACACCCTTAAATAGTGCACTATAAGGGAGCTGCCATTTGGTGTTCGACTCTGAAAGTTAGTGGTCATTCTGAAATGCACTTCATTAATCCCACAATGTACCTCAATAATGAGTGTACAACAAATGTGCTCTCAAATGCTAGAGAATGCCCATAATGCATTGTGAGAGGTCACATTGAATGAATTTCTGTGGTTTAGAAAATAATTAATAATTTAATTGTTAAATTAACATTTGTATACATGACATAAATCAAAACACATTGTTTCATTACTAATAGACAGCTCTACAGCACTATTAGTGGATTATAGTAGGGAATAGTGAATGATGGTACACAGTCCAGGTATCTCATAATGCCTCTGTCATATTTAGGTCGGGACTCTGTTGAGGCCATTTCATGACTGTGTTTTATCTTTCTAAATGATATGATTTCACTTTATTAGCAGTGTGTTTGAGGTCACTATCATGCTAAAAATAAAACCATTGCCAATGAGGTGTTTTCTAGAAGGAATGACACGATGGATTAAGCCACTGTAATATTCAGGTCAGGACTCTGTTGAGACCATTTCATGAATTTCTGTGTTTCATCTTTCTTCAGATATGATTTCACTTTATTAGCTGTGTGTTTGGGGTCATTATCATTCATTCATTTTCTTTTCGGCTTAGTCCCTTTATTAATCAGGGATCGCCACAGCGGAATGAACCGCCAACTTATCCAGCATATGTTTTACGCAGCGGATGCCCTTCTAGCTGCAACCCATCACTGGGAAACAACCATACACACTCATTCACTACGGACAATTTTAGCTTACCAATTCACTTGACCGCATGTCTTTGGACTTGTGGGGGAAACCGGAGCACTCGGAGGAAACCCACGCGAACACGGAGAGAACACCAAACTTCACACAGAAATGCCAACTGACCCAGCCGAGGCTCGAACCAGCGACCTTCTTGCTGTGCGGCGACAGCACTACCTACTTCGCCACCGATAGTTATCATGCTAAAAAAATAAAACAACTGCCAGTGAGGTGCTTTCTAGAAGGAATTTCATGATGGATTAAAATCTGTCGGTGCTTTCCAGAATTCACAATCACATCAATTCTGATAATACTGCCAAGAGCGCTGGCAGAAATGCAGCACAAAAGGCCCTCCAGCATGTTTCACTGAAGGCCAAAAGCTCTCATTCTTCCATCTCTCTCCAACTCTGCCTTTCATATGCCAAGAAGACAATTATATTATTAACATAGTATTTTATGTTTAATTAAAGATAAAAGGATAATGTTTTACAATTAATTTCAATTTTGCTAAAAAACTATCATTTTATATTTTATTTTCACAAAAGTTGATATTATTTCTAATTAACATTTTACTTTAATTGAAAAAAAATCATCCGAATTTCCAATGTTGGCTTTATCCATTTTTGATTTGATTTGAAACCCAATTTTTTGTGTTTGTTCACATTTGTCAAATATATTTGCAAGGAACAATCGATTTGTGGGTCATTATTATATATTATATATCTATTATTATTAGAAAATAATTTGCATTGTGGCTGTTAAACCTCAGGTGTGCAATATTTTCCAATAATTCAATGGACCAGAGTAAATTATATTTTATCATTTATGGTTACCACCAGGGGCGCCCCCAAGGGGGGTCACAGCCACCCCTGTGTAAACTCTGGCCACACCTATTAATTTGAATGTACTTATGTAAATTCACAATATTTCAATAAATAAATAAATAAAATGCCACTGATATAGCTGATTCACTCCCCCTCCCCGATCGTCGTTGACAGCACGCACTCCTTCAACAGACTGCAATGCCAATTTTTTAAGAAACAACAACGGGTATGTATGTCATACACTTATGTCTTCACTAAGTAACTATTCTATGTTCTCTGTTAACTTTTCTAGTTAAATACTAAACGTGTTAACGTTACTTAACAGGACTCGGAATTAGGTCATTTTGTTTTGCATTGTTTAATGTTTTTCGCTTTTGCTGATTATTGAACATTATATGCATGCTGTTCTACAGCAGCAATTTTACTATAATTCCCTATGTAAGCATGAGCTAAATAGATGTTTCACCGTTATGCTATTCTGACTGAACCGCTGACGTTCAACCCATAGACTGTAAAAGATATGGACGTAGTGTCCGTGACGTCACCCACAGGTTTCTGAAGAACCCAAAAGAAGCTACCAGTAGGCGTGGCCAACCATCTCCATTTTGTTCGCGCGTCATCGCACCAACCGGGGGATACCAAACAAGGGCAAAGAGGCGGAGCGTGAGTGGAGCTACAGACGGCTGCTAGCATTTTGCTTAGACAGACTTTCCTATGGGAGAAATGTTTGTGTTCTGACCACATGTGCTTGGTTGTACACTATATTAATAAAGTGTTTAGTCTTTTAATAGCACTGTTGTAATACATTGAGCCACTAAACATTGTTCTTATGACGTTTTTCTACAGGAGGAAAACCCAAATTACCTGCAAACACTTCAGATATAGTCTGTGTTAGTAAATGCAAGGCTATTGATGAAATCCAGGGATAAAACTGTATGACAACGCTTCAGATGACTGTTCTAGAGCCTACAGCTAATCAATCTGTCAGATTCTAGAGTGCATTACAGGTCTAAAGAAAAACATAAATAATAGATGATCTTAAATAAAATAAATACATTTATAGAGATGGTATATAAGTATATAATTTCACTCACCTGGCAAATGGAGGCCATGTGAATAGTTTGTGAGCACAATTAGGTGCACAGCATGCCATATCATCTGATAATTGTAAGAAATAATTCCAAAAGGCAACTGACTGTGTAAAGAAACATTAAACAAAACAAAAATATGATGTATATGCCGAGCTCAGCGGCTAATCAGCCGGAATCAGCTGAGGTGAAATGACGGCGAGCAGCAAGACCTAGCTGTCACTCAAGTGGCCACGCCCTTAATTATGCAGACTTAATATAACCTAATATAAAGGAAACGGATGAGTTATAAAAAAAATTCACCCCCCTCACAGTAGTCATGAAGGGTAATATTAGCTATATACACCAAAATCATTCTTCGTACCAGGCTGTAAACACCTTTTCTTCTGCTGTAAAGTTGGCCATTTTAACAGTGGGGTTAATAGAAATCTGCTCTATATGGAGCCAGGACTAGCGGAACTTTGATGAATTGCAGTTTCAGTTATTTCCGTATTTGCTTCACGAGGGAGAGCGGAAGGTTGCCGCTTGGTTCAACCGCAGCAGATAAGCTGAGTTTAACACAACAATTTCAAGTTCGGTTGTGATGTCAGGTGACCAAAATTCAATGTCTAGCCAACATCTATGGACAAAATTATTTTGATGTGCAATAATGACATCAAATGACATTGATTTTAGGTTGTGTTAGAAAGTGACCAAAATCCAATGTCGAGCCAACATCTTAAACCAACGTCATGTTGATGTCAAATACTAGGGGTGTCAAAATGAATTGTTTCTTTGGTGCACCGCGATGCAGACGCGGACAAGTCGGTATCGGTTCAGTAATAATCATAACCGGTTATTGTGTACTGACATCATTTATCTCATATGCGCTATGTTGCGGTAGCTTACTATGGCGAGGGAGGCGAGCGCGAGTATTTAAAACGTTCCAACTACTTAAAAACGCAGAAACTGCACAATTTCACTGTGAGTGTGTTTGCTGGACAGTCTTTCACTGACACTAACAGCAGAAGCCCCTATTTCACTGAGATTGAGAGAATGAAAGTAAACTCCATTTCTCTCTCTCTCTCTCTCTCTCTCTCTCAGTGTGGCCCACTTGACCTGCTAGGCGTGAGATTTCCTCTCCTCTCGGCTGTTACAGCGATACTTCTGGATACAGACACGCCTGTCTGCAGAGTTTTCTTCACCGCGTCTTTTATGAATTGAACCGAATCGATGGCATGATAATCGTAACCGAACTGAACCGTGAAACCAGTGTAGGTTCACACCTTTATCAAATACTGACATTTATTCGTCAGGTATGGCAACCAAAATCCAACGTCTGATAGACGTCATAGTGGTAACGTTGACACAACGTCAAACTGTAAAATCATGTCTTGAGGTAGTTCATTATGATGCAAATTATAGTCCATAGACAAGAAATAATAAAGTAGTGACTGCAGGTTGAAGGAAAGTAGTGGAGTAAAAGTACCAAAACTGCCAGGGCCGGATTAACCATTGGGCATTATGGGCACAGGCCCAGGGGCCCCTGCGCACTTGGGGCCCCTGCAAGGGAGGAAAAAAATGCTGATTTTGGAGTGTCTTTTTAGGCTAAGTGCAAATAGCGCACCTCGTCGGAATAAGCTAATTGAGTGCTTCACGCCAGCACCGTTTGATCGACAGAGTCAACATAACTAAAGAGCGCAATAGACAGCAGGTGGGAGTGGCGTAGCTCGTAGAGAGCATGGCAACATGTTTTGGGGCGATCGATCACGAACCCGGTTCGAATCCAGCGACTGATGAACACGTTCTTATGTTTTCCCCCATTACATATCAGATTGGAAATACATTTATTTTCAATAGAAAAGAAAGTAGACAGTAGTGTAGTAGCGGTCGTAGATCAAAATGAGTGGACAAGTGGATGTAGCAAACGCAAGAGGAAAAAGAGGAGAGGAGGAGGCATCTTTATTGAGGCATGTTCCATGTATACACACACCTTCTTCAAACAGATCCATGATGAGGAGAATGAGGGTAAAGAAGACACTAGGGAATGTTAGCTAGCTATCAAGCTAATGTTAACCAGGCGGAAAAGGCTAACCGCAGCGCAGACTGGACTCATCGTGTGTCTGAATAGGAGAGACAGACAGAAAATGGAGAGAGAGAGACAGAAAAAGCCCCCGAAGAGGAGAGAGACAGGAGAGAACTGGTATGGTGTGTGATTTTGGATACGTTCAGCCTTAAAATCAAGTGCTTTTTGCCTCTTCTTCATCACGAGGGAGACAGTAGGCATCATTAATCAGTGTGTGTGTTATGGAGGACTCAGATTTATAGAACTGGATTGGAGAGATGTTATATCCAAATCATATGCATTATAAGTTTGCAGAAGTTATACATTAAAAATACCCTTAAATATAACTTTTAGTACTGCTTCAGTGAACTTGAACAAGTATATTAAAATCCATTAATTTTCAATAGTTTTATTAGTATTTTTTTTTTAACAAATTGTGCTTTAAATGCTTTTAAAATCAGGTAAATCTTTGTAGACTATAAATATATGTTCTATATCATGTATTTTAAAAAATGTGGGCAAAACATTATAGAGTAACTTTATTTAAAAAATATTATATTAATCTTATTTTTTTATTTAATTATAGGGGTGCGGCCTTGTAGGGGGCCCTACAAGACATTGTGCCCCAGGGCCTCTGAATTCCTAATCCGGGCCTGAATACTGCACTAAAAATGTTCTCAAGGGAAAGTAAAAGTACACATTTTTAAAACTCAGTATATTACAATTTCTGAGAAAAACTACTTAATTTCAGTAATTTGAGTTTTTGTAATTAGTTACTTTACACCACTGCCCACAACTACTACTTCCTTACATTTGGACTTCTTGTTGAATGATAATAATGCATATAAAACCACTATTAGGCTCACATTCAGTCACCACAAACAAAAAGATGACATTAACTCAAATTAATAGGCTATAATGTAGTTTATTTTATCAGCTGTCAATGATTATTATGGTACATTCTACAAATAAACATTTTGTAATCTGTAAATTCTTCGTCTTTAAATATTCTGGTACTTGAGCAAGCTGTTTTTCTGTAGTCATTGTGAAGAAGGACTCATCATTTGTGCCTGTCCCCTCAAATCAATGCCTCTACTCAGACAATAATGAATCCAACACATCTGTTCTGCAGTAAGAGTAACTTTAACGACCTTTACACTCTTCTTGAACTGTTTCTTACATTTAAGTGTGTTATTAAAATGCCAAGGATTGAATTACATAAATACTAGAGCACCAACAGTGACAGTGTTTATATGCATAAGGTCTGCAAGCACATGGTATTAATTAAACGCTAGAAGAGTTGGTAGCGTCCAACATTCCTACACGTAATTAAAGCTACAGAAGTTCAATGCCATTCAATAGTCCCGTTTGCTACATCATAATAAAGAATTGTTGTCAGAAACTCACCTGTCATTAGAGAGTAGTAGTTTGGATAGGACAGACTGGGAAAATCTGGAGTCAGGTAATCCACTTTGACGCCGTGTTCCACGATTTCCCGAAAGCCGGGCAAGTTTTGTAAATCGTCCATATAATCGTGGCGGAATCCGTCGATCAGAAACACCAGGAGTTTGCGATTTGCGTCGCAGTGTCGAGACAGAAGGAGGATGAAGAGGGTGAAGATTTTGAGGAGTGTTCGAGTCATGATGCTGCTGTCCTGAGAGAGACTTACTGACTGAGTGACGGAGAGAGAGAGATGAACACACTCATCTGCTGATTCAGGATAAACTCTCCATCTGATGGGCCGCTCACTAAGCGGACAGAAAAAAAGCAACACCGCCAGAGAGAGAGAGAGAGGAAGGACTTCTGATACTCCAATCACCAAACATGAATTTTTAGGGGGAGGTATAAATTATAGCTATATAATTAATATTTATATAATTTGCGAGTGGGACTTGGGATTTTGGGAGTGGTGATCTATCCGCGAAGTTGAAGACCAAGGGAGTGGGAGGGGATGGGAGGTAGGGCAGTCCGTCTGCGAAGTTGAAGCGCGAGGGGTGGGAGGGGGTTTTCGTCCGTGAAGTTGAAGGGAAGGGGGTCGTGAAGAAGGGGCACTTTCATTTTCTGGTGTCACTTTCTCTCCAAGAGAAAAAAGGGCAGGAGCTTGAAGCATCCAAAGCTCCCTCCACCCTATATATATATATATATATTGAAGTCAGAATTATTATTATTATAATAACACATTTCTAAACATAATAGTTTTAATAACTCATTCCTAATAACTGTTTTCTTTTATCTTTGCCATGATGACAGCACATAATATTTGACAAGATATTTTTCAAGATACTAGTATTCAGCTTAAAGTGACATTTAATGGCTTAACTAGGTTAATTAGGCAAGTCAGTGTATAGCAGTGGTTTGTTCTGTAGACCATCGAAAATAAAATTAGCTTAAGGGAGCTAATAATATTGACCTTAAACCCTTAACACAGATAGCTGCACCGTAGTGGAAAAAAATCGAACCACAATATTTTTTTATTCTGTGATATATATTGCGACATGAATATAATTTCAGTAGATTTGTTGAATAACTATTTGGAAAGAATTGATAATTTTAGATTGATTCTGTAGGGGAGTGCATATGCATACAATATAATAAACAATCCACAAGCATAGATAAATTCAATAAACAAAAAGATAAAAATTATATAATGTAATGTAATGTGTATTTATATAGCGCATTTATTGTGTATGGCCATACACCCAAAGCGCTTCACAATCATGAGGGGGGTCTCTCCACTCCACCACCAGTGTGTAGCATCCACTTGGATGATGCGACGGCAGCCACAGGACAATGGCGCCAGTGCGCTCACCACACACCAGCTATTGGTGGAGTGAGGAGACAGTGATAGAGCCAATTCGGTGGATGGGGATGCTTAGGAGGCCATGATGTGTAAGTGCCGATTGAGGGACTTTGGGCAGGACACCGGGGTTACACCCCTACTCTTTACGAGAAGTGCCATGGGATTTTTAATGACCACAGAGAGTCAGGACCTCGGTTAAACGTCTCATCCGAAAGACGGCGCTTACTGACAGTGTAGTGTCCCCTTCACTTTTCACTGGGGCATTAGGACTCACAGAGACCACAGGTTGAACGCCCCCTGCTGGCCTCTCTAACACCACTTCCAACAGCAACCTAGTTTTCCCATGTGGTCTCCCATCCAGGTACTGACCAGGCTCAGCCCTGCTTAGCTTCAGTGAGTAACCGGTCTTGGGCTGCAGGGTGATATGGCTGTGGCTAGTATGAACAGCATGTTATTGTTTTTCGATGAGTCAAACTGTATTCAGGTATACAGTAATTGAATACTCAAATGAAAACTAAAGCTGCGTAGTCTTCGGTTTATAAACAATTCAATAAGAGTTTATCATTATTAATTTGTCATTAAGTTAAAAACAGTACAATTCATTTTAAAACCCTCATACACTCACAGGCCTCAAAAAACACTTGTGATGAATTACAATCCAGACTCATCCACTTCAGATGTTGACTACTACAGTAGGGCTGCACAATATATCGTTTCAGCATCGATATCGCAATGTGAGCATTCGAAATAATCACATGTATACTCACAATGTGACTATTGCGAATGTTCACATTGCGATATCGATGCTGAAACAATATATTGTGGAGCCCTACTGTAGTAGTCAACATCTGAAGTGGATCAAAGAAGTTTTTCAAACTTGTTAAAGGCAAAAATGTATTGAAGTCAGCTGTTTTTAAAAATAATTTTAGGACATTTTTTACTCAAGCCGTCAGATTGATTCATGTGTGATCATGTGTGATGACTTGAGTCAGAATTATTAAAAATAATAAAATACTGAACAACTACCAGTAGGGGAGATTAGATAAGAATAGAAGAATAGAGATAAGAAGTGAACACAGAAATAGTACGAAAAAGTGGAAAAAAGTAAACATTTTCAGCAGCAATAATCAGCAAAATACATTTAATGGTGCTGTTTGTTCTGTCATAAGGAAAAAGTCCAAACATATTCACGATAAAAACCAGAACAAACTAACACCTTTGTTCATGTTTCATAAAGATTTTAACCCGTGATTTAACCTTAAAGTGAGTTTACCCAAAAATTCTGCAAACATACTGTTAAAATTTGTTCCCCTTCCAGTCCCTTCCATAAACATTGACTTCCACAGCTATTTGTTTTTCCTATGGAAGTCGGTTCACGGGTTTTCAGCTTTCTTCAAATATCTTATTTTTTATATATTTGGTTGATATCCCTTTAAGACCCTGCTGAAAAAAACAGCATATGCTGGTAAGGTATGTTTTGATGCTGGTATGCTGGTCTTGCTGGTTTCAGTGCTGGTTTTGCTGGTCTCGATGCTGGTCTTGCTGGTTTCAGTGCTGGTCTCAATGCTGGTCTTGCTGGCCTGAGTGCTGGTCCTGACCAGCATTGAGACCAGCATTAAAACCAGTAAGACCAGCATCAAGACCAGCAAAACCAGCATTAAAACCAGCAAGACCAGCATTGAAACCAGCAAGACCAGCATACCAGCATCAAAACATACCTTACCAGCATATGCTGTTTTTTTAGCAGGGGAGGCGACACGGAGACGCAGTAGGTAGTGCTGTCGGCTCACAGCAAGAAGGTCGCTGGTTCAAGCCTCGGCTGGGTCAGTTGGCATTTCTGTGTGGAGTTTGCATGTTCTCCCCGTGTTCGCATGGGTTTCCTCCGGGTGCTCCGGTTTCCCCCACAAGTGCAAAGACGTGGTATAGGTGAATTGGGTAGGCTAAATTGTCCATCGTGTATGAGTGTGAATGAGTGTTTCCCAGTGATGGGTTGCAGCTGGAAGGGCATCCGCTGCGTAAAACATATGCTGCATAAGTTGGCGGTTCATTCTGCTGTGGCGACCCCAGATTAATAAAGGGACTAAGCCGAAAAGAAAATAAATGAATCCCTTAAAGAGCAAAACCAAAATGTTGTGTCACGCCACCATCTAGTGATATGATTAACAAACACATTGAGGTGAATTTGGGTTAAAGACACATATACTCAAACATTCGGACTTTCTCTTTAATAATATAATTTCAGAAAAGTATTTTTTGCTAATGCTAATTAGGGAAATCACATTAGCAACATGTTCACAGTCAATTAAATAGTGCTAATGTTGTTTTGAAGTCATACTAACATGCGATTTCAGACCGAATATTCAAAGTAGCGTGGTAAACAATATAAGGACTGTGTCACTGTTCAAAAATGAACGAACCTAAACCCACTTTACCTCAGTAAAACCAACTTTACCTCAGTAAAACCAACTTTACCTCAGTTTGAGGTAAGTGGCGTTGCATTTCAACTCTAGCTCCAACTTTCTCGAACACAACAGAAGTTACATTGTAGGAGTAACAATCATGTAATACATACATGCACTATTAAAACAACTCTGTTTATTATACTGTATATCCATGTTCACAGTGTGAGTTGGTTGTTGAAATCTCTCAGTCTGTTTACCTTCACTCCCATTCAGGGCTTATTTAACATGCGGATTCCTGAGATGTTTGAAGTCAGCTGATCCGGGTCTGAAGCTCAACAGAAGGTCAGTCCTTTGGCCAAGTTCAATATTGTATAATTCAGATAAGCTAACTTGCTATCCGTGTTACTTCGGTTGCTAGATTGGATACGTTTGCGGCCGGAAGTTAACGAGAATTATTTATGTTATGAAATTTCTGATTTAGGCCTATTGTATTTTATTAACGTCCACCCAAACCCTAAACCCGTCACAGAAGCGTAAAAACAGTAGTTGTACCGAGTATTATTTATGATATCTATTAAATTACCCAATAAATTGTATTTTATAACGCCTACCCCCACCCCAACCCTAAACCCAACCGTCACAGTACTGTAAACATATTAATTATTGTTATACAGTGTCATAAAAAATGCCGCTATATTAATAACTACATCACACTTCCGGCCGGCCGCGTATGTGAAAACCTGCTATAATAAATGTTTCTTGACGTCCGGTGAACATATTTACAGCTTCTCACCTCATAAGGTTTCCAAAAGGTAGTTTAAACTGTTGTAACTTGAAACTTGTATGCAGCAATTGATTTAAAGGGATATTTCACCACAAAAATGTATAATTCTCACCTTTTCCGCACACTCATATGCTGTTTTTTGTGAATTTTCTGTCCTCATTGACACCCATAGCAGAAACAAAAAAATACTATGGAAGACAATAGTTGTTTTTCCCCATTATTCTTCAGTATATCTTCCTTTACTTTCAGCAGAAAGTTTTAAAACGACTTGAGGATGAGTAAATGATGACAGAATAATTTTTGATGATCTACGCCTTTAGGTTTGCTCTACATGATGATCTGCACTGACCTCTTGCGTCTGGAAATGTTTAAAACACCCCTACTATACTGAACATGAAGTGTCTTTACTGTACCACTAGGCTGTGCAATACCCTCAACTTTATGATCTCACAGAAAACTCAGTGTGTGGAAAGAAAGAAAAACAGTAAACATAAGAAAAGCAGGTATAATACAGCAATTAACCACATTAAAACTGGATTCATTACATAAAGGCGAATCTATGTGTACGTATGGAGGGCCAAATTATTCAAAATTAAATCAATGTTTATAATATATGTATAATATGTATATGTATTTAATTATACACACATATATATCCATACATATATAGTTAAGTGAATTATTTAATTATTTGTATATTTACCAACAACTGTAACATGAAAATGAAATGTGGAGGAAATAATTAAATGCATAAATGACGAAAAAACATAAATAAATAAGTATAATTAATTAATTATTGAACGCATTATTAATATATAAATATTATACTATTATAAATATTAATATATAAATATGTATTTATGTAATTATTTAATTATACACACACAAATATCATATATATATATAATTCATTAATTCTTTCATTAATTTAATTATTAATTTAATTATTTATATATTTACCAACTACTGTAAACTGAAAATGAAATGTGGAGGCAATAAATAAATAAATATACTTACTCTGGTGAACACCTTTCCATATATGTATGAGTGTATGTAAGGTATGTATAATGGGAAATATGATATGTACAGTTGTGCGTGGTGTTTGCAGCTGTGTGGTGAGGATCTGCTTTGTTTGTTGTTGTCATAGTGACCCAGGTGCAATTAGGGATGAATTAAGAAGAGTAAATGAAACCATAACACACACACACACACACACACACACACACACACACACACACACACACACACACACACACACACACACACACACACACACACACACACACACACACACACACACAAACAAGCACACGCACAGGGCAGATCACTTTACACACAACAGAGCATGAGTTGTGTTCAAACCTGCTAAATAAGAGACATTACAGCACATTCTTTTATCAGCTACTACACTGGAGGGGAAATCTGTGATATAAATAAATGTGAATCATGAAGGCTTTAAACTGTGTTTCTTTTTGAGGACCGTCTGCAATAGAGTTTGAAGTTATTTGGATTTTTGCTTGGTGCAAAAATAATAACAATAATAAACATTATTATATAGATTCACTGAGGTTTATTTATTATCATTCTGTAAAGGGCATCTGAAAAGTTAAAGCTCAAAATTAAACTCAAGTGTAACCTAAAAGTTATTTTTTAATACTGATTATATCTAGATTATATTTTCTCATCAGTGTCAGTATATTGCACATTTTCCTCTGTTTGAAACCAAGCACAGGCGCATCCAGTGTACACATCACAAACAAGTGTGACACTTGAATGTGAGTAATATACTGACACTGAGGAGAAGAAACTGTCGAATAAAGTAATTATTTTTGTTTTATGCACGCAGCTGCGTCAATCTTTTCTTCATCTAATAAATGACTTGCGCCTCAGAAGACAATCCTGACATGCAGTGAACGCCCGGTGGCGTCGGAAGGTGTGAGACGCGGAGCACAGACGCTCTTGATTCTGGATGTCATTAATAATATAATAACACTAATCCTTAAACGGTAAGGTGTTTTAGAATGACCAAAACAACATTTCGGATATTTTACAATGTGCTCAGCCTGCTGGTTTGTCCATTTCAAGACACTTTTATCATCACATGATGTCTTACAACAAAATCACATGACCTTTTTTTCATGTGCACACTGGAAATTGTGCACTAAAAGTGTTTCCATCGTAGTTTATGCGCATCTTGTCTTATCGAATAAAAAGATTTTCCTACTCAGTTATGCGCATATGTTTTTATTTTCAAAATGTATGCGCATCATGTCGTTTCCATCAACCGTTTTTTTATGCGCATAAGCAAAATGCGCATAAAAATAAGTGGATGGAAACGTAGCTACTAAGGAGAAGAAACTGCAGAAAAAACAATTTGTTTTATGTGTGCACAAAAGTATTCTCGTAACTTTCACATTTAACATATCACATTTAAACGTGCGCAATATACCGACACAGAGTAAGATACTGTCGAATAAAGTCGTTATTTTTGTTTTAAGCGCGCATAAAAGTATTGTCGTAACTTGAAAATATTCAATTTGAACAACTGAAGAAATAAGGTCTGTTCTGAGGATTTTGTTTCTGGACTTTGAAGTTTCACGCTTTTTGTTATGTCGTTTTAAATGCGCTATACAAATTTACAACAAAATAGCCACTAAAAAATGAGTTCTGAAATATCGATACACAGATAAAAGACACCGCAAGAGTCCAAATCTGACCAAACAGCATCTGTCATTTATTCTTATGATCGCATGATATTTTTTATACACCAGAATCTCGAGAAAAATAATTAAAGAAGCCCTTGTACTTTTACAAAGATCCGAAAGGCACAACACACACACATTATCTGGGACACACAAAGACAAGCAGGACATCTTTACCTTCACATATACAGTAGAAAGGGACACATTAAAAGATATGTTTGACTTAAAACCTAAAAACAAAACAAATTATAAACACAAGTGCTTTTGTTTCTCATCATAAAAAAAAACACAAACTCACACAGGATTTTCTTACGTCATCCTGTAAAGTGGCATCTATCCGTTGCATAAGATATAAAAATATATTCGCTCACGACGTGATAAGTTACGATTACGCGGTTTTACCAGCGCACATAAACATCGAAAAGTCACTGATTATGGTGGCCAGTGCTCACCCATAAGGTGCTAAAGGCAATTAGGCAATGATCCCACTATATATACACATTCACAATGGCTTCAGATCAGCGTACGGATACACCGCGCTCCAAATCTCCCTGAATTTTGCGCTCACGCGTCCCGTCCCGTCTGGGAGTTCTGTGTTACCTCTTATGGGATGGTCCCGTGAGCTGGTAGGTCCTGTAAGGATGGTAGTGTCGTAGTCAAGTCGACTGGAATCTCTCTCAGCAGCTCTTGACGGAGGATTTGGACACGTCCGAGGTCTTCATGATGACGCTGGCCCGTTTCTCGTGGGCCTCCGCTTGACCCGAGGGACCGGGTTTGTGGGACGGTGTGGGGAAGAGGCTCCAGGACGACCCGACGGCGAAGGGCAGCGGCGAGTCTTGGACGGTGGTGATCTTGAAGTTGGGTTTGTCTGGAGAAATGAAGGAGGACATGCCGGGCAGGGGGAAACGCATCTTTTTGTCTTCGTTGCGGAATATTAAGGCCTGGATCCGCTGCAAGATAAAAACACAGGGATGTTAGTGATCGCGAAGGCAAGATGAAGGAATAAATGGTTTGTTTTGTTGCACTAGGGTTATGAAAGGTAAAATCTCTGAATAGTATTTTCATACACTGTAAAAAAATATTGTATTTCGTGATTTTTTTGCGTTTATTTTTGCTTTTTTAATTTGCATTGTGGGACTCTGATATTCAAAAGTTTGGAAAAGTTACATTTATTGACATTTTCTATATTTTTAAGTGATGTATTGTCTAGGATGGTGTTGTAAATTATGATACAAAAACCTGATAATAAACGGACAGTAGCCTTTTTTGCTTTTTTAAAGACTTTACTATGCATTAAGGACTTAATTTATATAAATTGCTACTACTACGAGTGTGATATTGCGTTTATACAACAGCTCGACGGCATAATCGTGTGTAAAAAAAAAAAAATAAAACACAGAGAGTCTCAAAAATCCTTTTGTAAGAGGAACTACTTTCTTCCGCTGTTCATTCACATCTGCAGCTGACGTCAGAACAGTAGAAACCGTTGCTCATTCACCAGCGTCACTTTAGAGCTAGTGTTTGAATGATTCTCTAGCGTAATGTCTAAAGTGATGACAAAACAGGTGATTTTGCTCACATTTTAAGATTATAATGCTGTGTTCACACCAGACACGGAACGCGGGGATAAATCGCGCTATTCGCGCGTAAATAGACTCGTGAACATTTGAGTTTACTCGATTCATTCGAGCGTTAAATTCACTTCAGAACAGGCTGGAGGATTTTCCCCGGGACACCAACAACAGGTGCTACGTCACAATCATGCCCCCACAAGAGCAAGCTCCTGATTGGTTAACGCGGCGCGAATGTCCGCAGAAGTTCAGATTTTTGAACTCGAGTGATTTGCGTGTTAAGTGCGTCAAACACGCAAAACACTCAATTCGCGCCGCGCCATTCGCACGTATCGCGCAATTCATGTCATTCGCGCGTATTGCGCGGCAGGATGTCTATTCGTGCATTTGCATTGACTTAACATGTAAATCACTCGCGCTTGATGCTTCTTTCACGTCTGGTGTAAACGCAGCATGAGGCTTAACGGCATGAAATGCCATCAGTCTACAGAGATTTCCCAGTATTTCTCTGTTGCAATCGGGAGGTCACAATAATTAACCCCGAAAAGGCCAAAGCAAAGCAAACACTAGCAGATTACTATGGTATAAACACAGCAATACAAAATACAAGAGAGAGAGATTGACTTAGAATGTCACTTACCTGTTTTATAATGATTTGATCAGCTCTAATTTGAGTTTTTCACCCCTAAGTACTTATTAAGCTGTCTCTCTCGCCATCTTGTGGCTAAACTTCAACCATCTTTGCTCTGCCCACAGGCTGATGGCAGCCGACAAGCTGAATCTCCGAAATTATAAATACTTAAAATAGGCACTACTCTATGTGGGCGAAGTAATACACAAGGGTGAGGAGGCTGTACGAGTGCTGTTATTGCAGAATATCGCACGGCTATCAGCCAATCAGACTGGAGAACCAGACAGAACTGTTAATATATACATATATATATATATATACATATATATATATTTTTTATATATACTTTTAAATTTTTATATTTGTTTTTCTGGAACTCCTTTAGGGACCATAATAGAAAAAAATCTCTTATTTATAATTTTTAAATATTAAAAGTTATTTAATTTAATGCATTTATAATTATATTTATGTAAGAATAAAAGTATAAATATTTACTGTTCTTTTTATTTCTTCATATTTTATAATACATTTTACTTTTTATATTTGTTATATTTGACTCATTCAGCAAAACCAGTTTAAAAATCTTTGATGTACTGCATACGTTTATCCTAAATGAAGTGATTTAGTGAACATTTAGTACTTGATAGTCTCACAATGTTCCTCAGCATTTTCCCAAAATTGAGTTATTTATTACAAAAATTATCAAAATGTCCAATTAGAACAAGTGAATACTTTTAAAAATCAAAACAAATGAAATTGTATTTATTTACCAGCCTGTCATGAGATCATTAACTGGCATGAGGAATCTGTGAACATTTGTATGTGACATTAAATGATCAAAATACTCAGTGGGCATTTAAAGTCAATATTTTAGGTTCATTTCAATTCTTGCCCTAGAAATTCCATTAGAACCAGACTACTGAGAATCTACTGAGGAGATATATCAGTATATATATATATACTAATATATATATATACTAACCCCCCCCCCCCCCCCCCCACACACACACACACACACACACACACACTTCAGTCATTATTCATTGCTACTATTGTTTCTGCTGAGTGAATTATGTGGACACACACACTATCATCACACTGCAGGACCTGCGGCTTCCTGACCGCATGTGGAGGAAAAGACATAAAAATGCAAAGAACAAAAACTATAGTATAATATAGCTGAAATATAAAGCCAAGACAGTCAAAGTATATATTTATATTTTAAGTCCAAATGTAATTATCATAATTGTTATTGTTATATATCTACAGTTGAAGTCAGAATTGTTAGCCATCTTTGAATATTTTTTTCTTTATTAAATATTTCCCAAATGAAGTTTAACAGAGCAAGGAAATTTTCACAGTATGTCTGATAATGTTTTTTCTTCTGGAGCAAGTCTAATGTGTTTTATTTTGGCTAGAATAAAAGCAGTTTTTAATTTTTTAAACACCATTTTAAGGTCAATATTATTAGCCCCTTTAAGCTATTATTTTTTTCGATAGTCTACAGAACAAACCATCGTTATACAATAACTTGCCTAATTACCCTAACCTGCCTAGTTAACCTAATTAACCTAGTTAAGCCTTTAAATGTCACTTTAAGCTGTATAGAAGTGTCTTGAAAAATATCTAGTCAGATATTATTTACTGTCATCATGGCAAAGATAAAAGAAATCAGTTATTAGAAATGAGTTATTAAAACTATTATGATTAGAAATGTGTTGAAAAAATCTTCTCTCTGTTAAACAGAAATTGGTGAAAAACATGAACAGGAGGGCTAATAATTCTGACTTCAACTGTACCTATTAAAACAAGAAATAAAATAAATCTAAGAAGTACTTAAATAAAAATGTAACAAATATATCAAATTAATTCACACTAATAAAAACAAAAAGATATAACATGTATATAAATTAGCTTTCTAAAATATTTAATAATATAAAGTGATTAGATGAGTAATATGTGTTAGGCTACTTATTGTGCTGTGCTGTAGATAAACTAACAAATGAACGGTTGCGGATTGGTCAGATCATAAGCAGCACTTCAGTCATGCGCGTCCACGTTTGTGTAGTTTTTAATTCAAAATCTTGCTGTGTTTGTGTTTCTAAGCAGAAATTCCCCTCCTTCAAAGCACTTCATGACATTTAAAGTAAAAGTCACAGATTCACTCTTTCTATTTCTCCAGTTTTGGAACAAACCGCAGCACATTTGCGGGAATCAGCCCCTTCTGACGTCACTGCTTGCGCTTTCGTTTTTTTTCTGCTCTTGTTTTGCATCAGAGTTCTGAAGTAAAGGAACCGAAAACACTGTCTGCAGCGCGCAAGAGTGTGTGTGTGTATATGTGTGTGTTTGTGTGCAGATTACACTGTGCTTGCAAAAGGAACTAGGAAAAACCACAATCTTTCAGGCATGAAACGTACAATCACCTGACCTGATTTAGTCCAAAAGTTAGCTAAAAGTTGTAATCATAAACACAATAATGTATTCAAGCTTAATTAACAGTCACTTGACTGCTTTTTAAATGCAAAACAGTTTGTATAAAAAAAACACTTTATAATAACTACACACTGAGTCATTTGTTAAGCATTAGCAAATAGTGAATACATACAGCCCTATTTTGAACAAATTATTTATGTGCATGTTTTAAATACACGTTTACTTTTTTTTTTTTGCAAACACTAAAAATGGTTTAAACTGCTCCATTATGCTTTTTTTGGATATTATCTGTAACCCTTTATGTGTTTCCGTTTGTGAATTAAAAATGTTTAATATTCATTATATATTTGAGCAATAATGTATGCTTAATTAACAGTCATTTGATTTTTAAATGCAAAACAGTTTGTTAAAAAAAAAAAACATTACAAAGTATGTTAAACAAATTATTTAAGTGCATGTTTAAAATGCACGTTTACATTTTTTTGCAAAAACAGATATATTGCAAACATATTTGCACAATAATGTACAGGGTGGGCCATTTATATACACCTTAATAAAATGGGAATGGTTTCCTGAATAGTTTCCTGAAAAGTGGATTGGTCGTCGTGGGCCAGTTGAATGGCCCCTAAGGTCTCCCGATCTGACCCCCTTAGACTTTTATCTTTGGGGTCATCTGAAGGCAATTGTCTATGGTGTAAAGATACAAGATGTGCTGCACCTGAAACTATGGATACTGGAAGCCTGTGCTGGCATTTCTCCTGCACTCTCAGAAATAAAGGTACGCGAGTTGTCACTGGGGTGGTACCTTTTCAAAAGGTACAAATTTGTACATAAAAGGTCCATATTAATACTTTAAAGGTACATACAAAAGTGTTCCTCTTAAAATTTGTAGGCACTAATATATACTTTTAAGGTACCAATATGGACCCTTCTAGTACAAATGTGTACCTTTTGAAAAGGTACCACCCCAGAGACAGCTCGCATACCTTTATTTCTGAGAGTGTGCGGTGTTGCTATCAGTGTGTAAAGAGTGGGAGAAGAGGGTTGCATTGACAATCCAGCACAATGGGCAGCACACTGAACACATTTTATAAGTAGTCAGAAACTTGTAAATAACTCATGAAAGAATAAAGTTACGTTAAAACCAAGCACACCGTTGTTTTTCTTGTGAATTTTCTAATAAGTTTGATGTGTCACATGACCCTCTTCCTATTGAAAAAACAAAAGTTGGATCCAAGATGGCCGACTTCAAAATGGCCACCACCCATCTTCAAAAGTTTGCCCCCTCACATATACTAATGTGCCACAAACAGGATGTTAATATCACCAACCATTCCCTTTTATTTAAAGTGTATCCATATAAATGGCCCACCCTGTATTTATGCTTAATTAACTTTCATGTAAATGCAAAATAGTTTGTTAAAAAAAATTTACAAAGTATGCACGTTTGCAATATTTTTGTTACAAAAAAACAGACGCTGCTCTGTCTAAAGGACTAAAAATGGTCCCTATGATGCTTTTTCGGATATTATATGTATGTATTCCTTTATATGTTTCTGTTTGTCAATTTAAAATGTTTAATAATCATAACATACTTGCGCAATAATGTATTTATGCTTAATTAGCAGTCATTTGAATGCTTTTTAAATGGAAAACAGTTTGTTTGAAAAAAACATTACGAAGTATGTTGAACGTATTATTTAAGTGCATGTTTAAAACGAACGTTTGCAATATTTCTTTTCTTCGCAAAAACAAACAGACGCTGCTCTGTCTAAAAAGCTAAAAATGGCTCCTATTATGCTTTTTCAAATATTGTCTGTATCCTTTCATGTGTTTCTGTTTGTGAATTTAAAATGTTTAATATTTGCGCAATAATGTATTTACACTTGTAATTAACAGTCATTTGAATGCTTTTTAAATGCCAGAGTTTGTTTTAAAAAAACATTACAAAGTATGTTAAACATATTATTTAAGTGCATGTTTAAAATGCACGTTTACAATATTTTTTTTTTCCGCAAAAACAGAAACGCTGCTCTGTCTAAAAGACCAAAAATGGTCCCTATGATGATTTTTCTGATTTTATATGTATGTATCCCTTTATATGTTTCAGTATGTGAATTTAAAATGTTTAATAATCATAACGTATTTGCACAATAATGTAATTACGCTTAATTAACAGCATTAACTTACTGAATGCAAAACAGTTTGTTTAAAAAAACATTACATGGTATGTTAAACGTATTAAGTGCATGTTTAAAATGCACGTTTACAATTTTTTTTGTTTTGTTTATGCAAAAACAGAGAGACGCTGCTCTGTCTAAAAAGCTAAAAATGGCTCCTATTATGCTTTTTCAAATATTGTCTGTATCCTTTCATGTGTTTCTGTTTGTGAATTTAAAATGTTTAATATTTGCGCAATAATGTATTTACACTTGTAATTAACAGTCATTTGAATGCTTTTTAAATGCCAGAGTTTGTTTTAAAAAAACATTACAAAGTATGTTAAACATATTATTTAAGTGCATGTTTAAAATGCACGTTTACAATATTTTTTTTTTCCGCAAAAACAGAAACGCTGCTCTGTCTAAAAGACCAAAAATGGTCCCTATGATGATTTTTCTGATTTTATATGTATGTATCCCTTTATATGTTTCAGTATGTGAATTTAAAATGTTTAATAATCATAACGTATTTGCACAATAATGTAATTACGCTTAATTAACAGCATTAACTTACTGAATGCAAAACAGTTTGTTTAAAAAAACATTACATGGTATGTTAAACGTATTAAGTGCATGTTTAAAATGCACGTTTACAATTTTTTTTGTTTTGTTTATGCAAAAACAGAGAGACGCTGCTCTGTCTAAAAAGCTAAAAATGGCTCCTATTATGCTTTTTCAAATATTGTCTGTATCCTTTCATGTGTTTCTGTTTGTGAATTTAAAATGTTTAATAAACATATTTGCGCAATAATGTATTTACACTTTTAATTACCAGTCATTTGAATGCTTTTTAAATGCCAGAGTTTGTTTTAAAAAACAATACAAAGTATGTTAAACATATTATTTAAGTGCATGTTTAAAATGCACGTTTACAATATTTTTTTTTTGCAAAAACAGAAACGCTGCTCTGTCTAAAAGACCAAAAATGGTCCCTATGATGATTTTTCTGATATTATATGTATGTATCCCTTTATATGTTTCAGTTTGTGAATTTAAAATGTTTAATAATCATAACGTATTTGCACAATAATGTAATTACGCTTAATTAACAGCATTAACTTACTGAATGCAAAACAGTTTGTTTAAAAAAACATTACATGGTATGTTAAACGTATTAAGTGCATGTTTAAAATGCACGTTTACAATTTTTTTTGTTTTGTTTATGCAAAAACAGAGAGACGCTGCTCTGTCTAAAAAGCTAAAAATGGCTCCTATTATGCTTTTTCAAATATTGTCTGTATCCTTTCATGTGTTTCTGTTTGTGAATTTAAAATGTTTAATAATCATATTTGCGCAATAATGTATTTACACTTTTAATTACCAGTCATTTGAATGCTTTTTAAATGCCAGAGTTTGTTTTAAAAAACAATACAAAGTATGTTAAACATATTATTTAAGTGCATGTTTAAAATGCACGTTTACAATATTTTTTTTTTTCCGCAAAAACAGAAACGCTGCTCTGTCTAAAAGACCAAAAATGGTACCTATGATGATTTTTCTGATATTATATGTATGTATCCCTTTATATGTTTCAGTTTGTGAATTTAAAATGTTTAATAAACATAACATATTTGCACAATAATGTAATTACGCTTAATTAACAGTTTGTTTAAAAAAACATTACATGTTATGTTAAACGTATTAAGTGCATGTTTAAAATGCACGTTTACAATTTTTTTTGTTTTGTTTATGCAAAAACAGAGAGACGCTACTCTGTCTAAAGAACTAAAATGGTTTAAACTGGCCCTATTATGCTTTTTGGATATTATCTGTATCCCTTCATGTGTTTCTGTTTGTTTGTGAATTTAAAATATTTCTATAAGTTTCTGAAAGTGCAGATATTGCAAAAGAAAGAAGCGATTCTGAAGTGCCTGAAGTCATCAGTAATTTCAGTTTTACTTCCTCCACAACCCTACATTAGTTTGCAATACATTTACACAATGCCAGTCTATGTCCACTATTGGCTGCTCACAAACATCTGTATTCACTATAATTGCAGCTGATGTGTGCAATCCCAATTAGAACAGTCTGAACCAGATCTGACCAATCAGAGCAGAGGAGGTTCTTAAAAAGGCGGGGTTTAGAAAGACTGGATCCTTGAACTGATTGTTTCAGACACCGAGAAAAACGCTGATCCTGCAACGCATATTTAATCTGTATGCAAGGTTTCCGCTACATTCATTCATCCGTGGCGGGCCGCCACGCCAAAATTCATCCCGCCACGGCTACATTACAGCTTTTTATTTAAAACATTTAGTCGTGTTTTTTATAGCGGATTATAATCGCACCAAAACATATTAAAAGGTAAGTGAATTATAACAGCGCAAACATTTCTGTAACCGTAGTAGTGCTGTGCGCTATTTGTTCAAGGTGACATGCTGACTGACTCTCTGACAGACTGACTGACAGGTGCGTGAGTCCAGCAAACACGGCGTAGCTTTCACTTAAGATGAACACAGTTTCCATAAGTATACTTTATTGATAAAGGTCAATGGCTCTGCATACAATGACTTTATCTTGCTGGAGTTTAATGCCGTTTCACTTTACTTCAGGACGCGTTAATGTCGGAAAACGCACAAAAACGCACTAAATCGCGCTTCAGCAGCGCTTACTGGAGAGCGCACGAGAAGATCTGCACTTGAACGTGTAAATTTGAGTGCGTGCAAGAAGTTCTGTGCTCGAACAGAGGAAATCGGCGCGCAAGCAAAGAGATTCGCATGCTCGTATTACATGAATGCTATCTCGACTTGTAATACTGCATGTAATATTTGTCTTTGAAATAGTTGGCAGATCTGTGTAAAAAAAAAAGTCCTGCCGCCACTGCTGGAAAAAATCCTAGAGGAAACACTGTGTATGTATATATATATATATATATATATATATATATATATATATATATATATATATATATATATATATATATATATATATATATATATATGTAATAAAAAAGACACTGTGTATGTATATATATATATATATATATATATATATATATATATATATATATATATATATATATATATATATATATATATATATATATATATATATATATATATGTAATAAAAAAGTTATCAAAAAAGTCAGTATATATATACACAGGGGTTGACATTAACTTTTTTGATCACCAGCCACTGTGGCTAGTTTCCACCATTTCCACCAATGCTCGTTTACATTATGTTAGGAAATGAGTGCCAAACAGTTGTGCACAGTAAGGTACAGATGATTTATATTCATGGTATGCTTCTACAAGCCCAATTACACAACATTAGACTCAGGAAATGGCCCTCGAGACTAGTTTACTCAAAAACAGCTGTAAATTCCCATAGAGACAATCACATACCAGATTGTTCTCCTCAAATTTGTTAAGACTATCTGATAAATGTACTCATCCTTCACTCGTCCCAGACCTGTTTGAATTTCTATCTCCCACTGAACACAACGACAGATATACTGAAGAATGCTGAATAAAACATTGACATAGTATTTTTGGTTTCTGCTATGGATGTCAATGGATGCTTTTTTCCCCAAGATTCTTCAGTTTATCATGTTTTGTGTTTGGTGTAAGACACTCATAAAAGATCAGTGCTCTTCTTTCATATAAGCCCAAACAATTTCTCTCTGCATGTATCAGCATATGCACTACATGCATATTTGTATCATGTTGGTAAACAATTCTCAGAACAAGAGGCCGATAAAAAGGAATCTCCATTAAACTGAATGCTATCATTCAGGCTGATGCTATAAACAGTAACCTGCTCAGCAAGATTCCCCCCAAACTGTTCAATTCACAGTAGGTGACCTCAAGTGCTCAATACAAGTGTGAAGGCGTGTGACACGGCGTCTAGTTGAACGGCTAAGAATGCAATAAATAATTTGCATTCAGTTAGGCATGGGACGATAACCATTTTCAAGGTATACCGCGGTTTGGAAAAGTCAAGGTTTTAAAACCGCCAAAATTTTCTGCTATATCATTCCTAAGGTATGTGTAGGATCTTTTATTTATTTAATATTATATTTATTTTTATTTATTTTTTAGTTTTTTAGAACAACAGTATCTCCAGCAAAAAAAAATATCCAAAGATGTCGTTTTAAATAGTAAAGAAATCTGGGTTTTTGAAACTAATGAAGACAGCAGAAGTCAATTATTCATTTGAATTATTTAGCCTGACATGTTTACTGCTCCAGATAATTATAAATGTTTCTCAAAATAAAATATTTTGTGTTCAAAGGAGAAAAAAGTTGTTGTTGTTGTTTTTTACCCAGACATTTAAAACGAATATATTTTAGAGCAGTAATCACAATACCGTGAAACCGTTAAACCGTGATATTTTTATCCAAGGTTATCATACCGTCAGAATCTTATATCGGCCCATGCCTACATTCAGTACATCATGACGCTGTGAAGTCAAATTTGACTTTTTGTAGCTTCAAGTGTGTACAACCTGTCACATCAGGATATCTGCATCAGTTTTCAACATTACATTTAATGCACAAAAAATTAAAGGGATAGTTCACCCAAAAATGAACACTCAAGTGATTCTCTAACACAAAAACAAGATATTTGTAAGAATGTTTGAGAAGAAATATTGGCATCTATAGTAGGAACAGAAATATAATGGACTACAATGGCTGCTTTTCTCCAATATTCTTCAGAATATCTTCTTTTGTGTTCGACAGATTAAAGAAACTCAAACAGGTTTGGAACAAGTGGAGGATGAGTAATAAATGGAGAATTGTCATTTTCGGGTGAACTGTGGCTTTAATATTAATGTCTGTGGCAAAATACTAAACTTTGCATGACTATAGAAATCAGGTTAAACAACTTTACAGTTCCAATACAGGTTTTGGCAAAAAAAAAACTAAATGGAAAAGGAAAATGAGTATAAAGAGTCTCAATACTATACTTGGTATTTTCCTAGTGCACTTTGTTAAAATATGGGGTGGGAAATGTTCTATTTATATTCATTCATTCATTCATTCTCCTTCGGCTTAGTCCCTTTATTCATCTTGGGTCGCCACAGCGGAATGAACCACCAACTTATCCAGCATATGTTTTACGCAGCGGATGCCCTTCCAGCTGCAACCCATCACTGGGAAACACCCATACACACTCATTCACACACATACACTACGGCCAATTTAGTTTA
>LR812532.1:6247489-6279989 GCA_903798195.1 Danio kyathit
GGATCATTTGGGGATTTTTTTAAAAACAAAATACACAAGAGGGTTAATAATTTTGACTTAACTGTATGAATAAACCCCTTAGTAAAAACCGTCAAAGCACAGATAGAAATGCGACACTTTGGCTCAGTGTCTAAGAAAGCACACACGTCATTTATTTAGAGATATTAAAGTTTTCTCTCCACCAGCCTGAAACAACATGTTAAGAAAAAATGGCCAAGCAGCCTAAAACTGCCCAAAGATTCCCTAGAGCATAAATCATGCATACCAAAAGAAAAAAGACAGCTCGTTTTCTTTTTGTTTAAACTCTGTCATTTTGTTTGTGTTTACCACGAATAACTCAACACTTAAGCAAGAAGTTTGAGCTGTAAAACCACACGCTTTCAGCCTCAGGGACTTCTGAGAAGAAAAAAAAAGAAAAGAAAAGGACTGTTGATTGGAAAACACGGAACAACAGGACATGAGTCAACATTCCCGTCTGAATACAAACGCACTGACAATCGGTACGGTAAATTTCACGCCGCTAAAACAAGTTTTGATAAGCCAAGGCCGCACAATGCCAACAATACGCCAAGTTCATGTCATGTAAATGCTGACAGCGCTGTGGATGAATGACATACTGTAAGTGCGCATCTATTCAACTACTCTAGGAGTCATTTGCATTCCTTACTCGTAAGTTACTCCCAGAGGAAACAGGATAAAAACTACAACCCTTATAGAAGGAAATGTAGTCTATTAGATCTAGTAGCATTGTGGGTTTGTATCGCTTCACGCTTTTAGCATTACACTGAATGACTTTGAATGGCTAAAAAGTTAGCGTAAGTTTGTGTCATAGTTGGCAACAATTATTTAGTTATGTTTGCTAAGATATTGGTATTACTAAATACACTCTAAGTATAAGTATTTCTCTTATTTACAAGAGTGTTTTCGGTTTAAATCCTATTTCCTTTATTTACATTTTGTTGCAGTCCTTTTTTCTTTTTCAAATATTTCCCAAATGATGTTTAACAGAGTAAGGAATTTTTCACAATTCATTCATTCATTTTCTAGTCGGCTTTGTCCCTTGCGGGGTCGCCACAGCGGAATGAACCGCCAACTTATCCAGCACGATTTTACGCAGCGGATGCCCTTCCAGCCGCAACCCATCTCTGGGAACTTCCACACACACATTCACACTCATACACTATGGATAATTTAGCTTACCCAATTCACCTGTACTGCATGTCTTTGGACTGTGGGGGAAACCGGAGCACCCGGAGGAAACCCACGCGAACCCAGGGAGAACATGCAAACTCCACACAGAAACGCCAACTGACCCAGCCCAGCCGAGGTTCGAACCTGCGACCCAGCGACGTTCTTGCTGTGAGGCAACAGCACTACCTACTGCGCCACTGCGTTGCCTTTTTTCACAATATTTCCTATAATATTTTTTCTTCTGGAGAAAGTGATTTGTTTTATTTCAGCTAGAATAAAAGCAGTTTTTTAAATTTATTTTAGCATCTATTTAACCTAATTAACATAGTTAAGCCTTTAAAATGCACTTTAAGCTGAATACTAGTGTCATTATGTACAATACCTGACAAAAGTCTTGTAATAATAACTTGACTTCTAGTTGATCATTTGGAAAAGTGTCAGAAGCTCGATTTTTCTGATGAATCATCTGTTGAGCTGCATCCCAATCATCACAAATACTGCAGAAGACCTACTGGACCCGCATGGACCCCCAAGATTCTCATAGAAATCAGTCAAGTTTGGTGAAGGAAAAATCAAGGTTTGGGGTTACAGCCTGAGGTATCAAGACATTTGTGCTTCCCATTACATTACAAACCACAGGAGAGGGCAAATTCATCAGCAGGATAGCGCTCCTTCTCATACTTCAGCCTCCACATCAAAGTTCCTGAAAGCAAAGAAGGTCAAGGTGCTCCAGGATTGGCCAGCCCAGTTACCAGACATGAACATTATTGAGCATGTCTAGGGTAAGATGGAGGAGGCATTGAAGATGAAGCCAAAGAGTCTTGATGAACTCTGGGAGTCCTGCAAGAACGCTTTCTTTGCCATTCCAGATGACTTTATTAATAAGTGATTTGAGTCATTGCAGAGATGTATGGATGCAGTCCTCCAAGCTCATGATGGAGTCAGACACAATATTCATTCTGTTTCCACTGCAGCATGACTTTATATTCTATACTGGACATTATTTCTGTTAAGTGACAAGACTTTTGTCTAAGCAAAGTCAGACCTTACTGTCTTAATTAAATAATTAAAGATCAAGGTATGATCATATTTTATTTTGGAGAAATAAGTGTAATCTAGAGGCCTTTGCCTTTCATATAAGCCACTTCTGATACCAAATGATCAACTAGAAGTCAAGTTATTATTTGTTGTTCCTTAAACTTTGATAGGCGACAAGACTTTTGTCAGGTAATAATTATTATTTTTATTTTAATAAATAAACATGAACTGTGAATGTATTGTGCATAATTTTAATTGATCATTTTTAATTTATTAAAATAAATAACATAATTGGAATCAGAACTGGAAATTGTCTAATGATATCCAGCAAGTGAAAGCTGCACATACAGCACCACTTACTGCACAAAATATGAAAAAAAGTATATATACATGGGCCTGCAAATAATCAGCTATCAACCAATCAGAGCCTTATAAATACCACATATCACCTGTGAAGCTACACTGCAATGCACTAAACAGTTTGAAGTAAACAAATCAGTCAAAACGTCTGGATTTTAGCATGAAGTGGATCCCTGTGTCAGACTGAAGACACACTGTAACTAGGGCTGGACGATATGGCAAAAATTTATATCACGATATATTTTTTTATTTCGGTCGATACGATATAATTCCGATATCGATATGGACAATATTAAAAAGAAAGGAAAAACTCCCAAGAACGCACACAATGGATGTCTGTACCTACAAATGTCTGCAAAGTGAATTTGCAAAGTCGATAATACCTCCAGACTCTTATAACTTTTTTTTAAAATAAAAACAGTACAAAAAAATTTGTTCACTTTTTATTTGTATTTAGCCTATTCAAACAAGAAATGTGAAATAAACTATCAAATAAATAAAGCTCAAAAATTCATAAAAAATATGCAAAATAGTTTTTTAGAAAAATAAGTTTTGTAGTATAACCAGCAGGACAGCAGTGATGTGTGAACTGAATTTGGTGAGAGTACAGTAATTTACAGTACAGTTATTGAATATTTTTCATAATAAAAATTCATAACAAATATGCAAAATAGTTTTTTAGAAAAATAAATGTTGTAGTCTTACCAGCAGGACAGCAGTGACGTGTGATCTGAGTCTGATGGCAGTATAATGAGTTAGAGGGAAGTTATTGACAGCTTTTGTAGTATTGGTTTTTGCGTTTTGCTCTTTGTAGACGGTCCCTAAGGATCGTCTCTTTGCCGCCTGCGCATAGAGATCAATATATTGCGTCCAGCGCGTAGGAAAGCTCATTTTTAGGAAAATAAGGTTGTAGGTGGTTGTATACATTGCGACAGTTGAAAAAATGTGCTATTTGTGTAGGAACAATGTTTCGGTCATGAGTTATTGATCCGGAAAAGACGAATCTGCGAATCTGTTGCTAACTTTACTGAATTGAACCACTTCTACACCACTGCATTAGTCTTTCCTTTCTTATCAACTATTTCGTCTGCATTACTTGTGGAAGCTTGTTCATTCGCATCTGTATTCAGAGCACTCATTTTGTAGCTAAAACTTTTTGCGGCGCAGCTTAACCACCTGCTGTGCTGAGCGCTGGCAGCGTGTCTGTGTTTTTCGTCATCACGTAAGTGACATCAGATCACGTTCTTTCTGACGGCTGAGCACTGAACGTCATTCAGTGACAAGTGATACATGTATAAGATCTTATATAAATAATAATACATCTATTTATATATATGCAAATTTATATCGAAATATCGGAAATGGGTTCAAAAATCATATCATCGTTATTGAAAAAAATTCTATCGCGATATATATTGATATCGAATTATTGTCCAGCCCTAACTGTAACTAGGGTACACACACACACACACACGCAGGGGACAGTGAATATTGTGTTCTCACCTCTGTGTTATACATTAACTCTGGCCAGAGCTGAGTTACAGTACAGAAGTACAGCCGTGACGTGACACACACACACACTGTGTCCTTGATACGCTGATCTCTAATGGACATTGAACAGCACGGAAAACACACACCTGATCTCAATGCCTCAAAACATGCTTCAAACTTCAGTAGTTTGCAATACTATTTATTTTTTTTGTTTGCTTATATGTGTAATAATCACAGAACCTGGTAACGAACAAATATTTTTTTACAGTGTACAAATCTACCACCTGTAATTTTCCACCATTGCTGGATGGTTTGGAGGTTTAGATTTTTTTAATGATTAAACAGTAGGTATTTTATGAGTGTGTATGGCACTGAATAAGTGACACCATCAAAACTCTAAACGACTAAATAAAATGATTAAAGGGCCAAACCAACCGTATGAGGAGACGGGGGAGATCTGTAAGGGGTAAAGGTCGCTGGAGGTTACGGCCTGCTCCTCGTTCTCCGTCACCACCTCGATGGTCTGACAGACGTCGGGCAGATCGTTGATGATCAGATGTTCCTCTGAGTAACAACAACAGGGAAGAGAGAGTAAATATGGAGAACAGTGAAGAGGGAAGTGAACAGGACTCTTAAAGGACACCTATTATGCCCCTTTTTACAAGATGTCAGATAAGTCCCTGATGTCTCTAGAGTGTGTATGTGAAGTTTCAGCTCAAAATACCACACAAATAATGTTTTATAACTCTTTGAAACTGACCCTTTTTAGGCTTTGATTGATTGATAGGATTTTTAGGAATTGTTCTATTTTGGTGAATGTCGCTTTAAATTCAAATGAGACTGTGCTCTTTTTAAAAGAGAGCGGAGCTACAAACATCTGTGTGTCAGCATAGTGGCAGATTCTAAACAGGACTAATGTTATCTCTGTGGAAAACTGAAAATGTCAAAAAAAGTGTCTCAGAAGAAGGCCGTCTATGCAGACTACAGTGTTCATTTATGCATCTTAAAGTTTAGACAATATTTTCAGCAGGTATGGCATGAAAACTGTAATGTTGGCGGCTGCTTCTCACTCAGGACTGTCTATGCCAATAACAGAGCAATCATCACTAATAGGTGGGGCTTTCCTCCTCTGATAATACGTACAAAGGGGAAATGTCAATCAAAAAGTTTTTATCAAGTGTGATTATAAAAATCTAGAATTAATTAATTTTGACGATTAGAGGACTGTAAGGACTGATAGCCCCTCTATTAAGGACTGATAGCCATAGCCTAAATGACTGATAACCCCTTCCTAAAGTACTGATAGCCACACCCTAAAGGACTGATAGCCCCTCCCTAAAGGACTGATTAACCCCCTCCCTTAAGGACTGATAGCCACACCCTAAATGACTGATAACCCCTTCCTAAAGTACTGATAGCCACACCCTAAAGGACTGATAGCCCCTCCCTAAAGTACTGATAGCCACACCCTAAAGGACTGATAGCCCCTCCCTAAAGGACTGATTAACCCCCTCCCTTAAGGACTGATAGCCACATCCTAAATGACTGATAACCCCTTCCTAAAGTACTGATAGCCACACCCTAAAGGACTGATAACCCCTCGCTAAAGGGCTGATAGTCCCGCCCTAAATTCCTGATAGCCCCACCCTAAATGACTGATAGCCCATTCACTACATGATTGATAGCCCCTCCCTAAATGACTGATAGCCCCTCCCTAAAGGACTAATAAACACGCCCTTCAGTACTGGTAGCCCCTCCCTGAAAGACTGATTGCCCCATCCTAAATGACTGATATACCCGTCCTAAAGGACTGATAGCCCCACCCTAAAGGACTGATAGCCCTCCATAACAGACTGATAGCCCTCCCTAAATGACTGACAGCCCCCGCCCTAAATTATTAATAGCCCCTCCCTAAAGGACTAACAGCCCGACCCTAAAGAACTGCCAGCATTGCCCTAAATGACTGACAGCTACACCCTAAATGACTGATAGCCACACCCTAAATGACTGATAGCCACACCCTAAATGACTAATAGCCACACCCTAAACGACTGACAGCCACACCCTAAATGACTAATAGCTACACCCTAAATGACTGACAGCCACACCCTAAATGACTGACAGCCACACCCTAAATGGCCTGATAGCCCCTCCATAACAGACTGATAACCCCTCCCTAAAGGACTAACAACCCCGCCCTAAATAACTGATAGCCCCCGCCCTAAATGACTGATAGCCTCACCCTAAATGACTGATAGCCCCTCCCTAAAAAATTAACAGCCTGGCCCTAAAGAACTGATAGCCTACCCCTAAAGGACTGATAACCACGCCCTAGTACTAGTTGCCCCTCCCTAAAGGACTGATAGCCCCTCCCTAAATTCATGATAGCCCCACCCTGAATGACTAATAGCCCCACCCTAAAATCTGATAGCCCCTCCCTAAATGACTGATAGCCCCATCCTAAATGACTGATATCCCTGCCCTAAAGGACTGATAACCCCACCCTAAAAGACTGATAGCCACACACTACATTATTGATAGCCCCTCCCTAAAGGCATTCCATGTGACCAGAAGTGAAGTCGTTTCGAGGGAGGAGGGAATGTTATAATATTTGATTAAAGATTCTGAGGGCCAATGAATTTTTATAATATAATGAAGTTCACAGTGCATCATTTATAGCAGGGGTGCCCAAACTCAGTCCTGGAGGGCCGGTGTCCTGCAAAGTTTAGTTCCAATTAGGATCAGACACACCTGGGCTAGCTAATCAAGCTCTTACTAGGCTTTTTAGAAACATCCATGCAGGTGTGTTGAGGCAAGTTGGAGCTAAAATCTGCAGGACACCGGCCCTCCAGGACTGAGGTTGGGCACCCCTGGATTATAGCATGCGCTACTACATAGATATATAAATCACAAGAGTGAATTTTGATTTCGATGTGACTTTAAGAAAACCAGAAGAGATTTTTCACTCTGGACACAATCCCTCCGGTCCCTGCAACTGAACTGGATTTCCCATGAGTCTGTAATGAAATGATGTAGTGGAAATCAGGTTAAAAACAAATGAAGCAGCTGAAAGGCTTTTTGTAAATCAATTACGCTGCAGTTTGATTTTGCTTTGCCAATTCGGACATACAAAACAAACACAAGCTAAGCTCACCTTTTACCCCAATCCAGCACATTTGGAGAGGGAAACAGAGAACGGTGGACAAAAAACACACACACACACACACACACACACGCGCGCGTGCACTAACAAGGAGATCTGGATAAACAGGTCCACCACAGAATGATAGGTGTAGCGCGATCAAATCCCATCCCAAACGCAAAAGCACAAATGTTACGAAAACCTGCCAGGAACACGTTTGGGTGTTCAACTCAAACATTAGATTTATTTTTTATTTTATTTTGCATAAACTGTGAATGTGTTGATATAACCGGTCAATTTAATTCATGTTGTTTTTTATTTAATAAGTGAAGTTTAATTTTAAACTAATTTCGAGAGGAGCACGTGCTCACGATTGACCCAGCTGGCCCACATTAGCTAATCATGATCCTCCAATCAAAGGATCCCAAGTCACTATATATATCCTCATTTCCTTCCTACAACTATCTTCGGCTGCGTCCGAAACCGCATACTTCCATACTATACAGTACGCTAAAATCAGTATGCGAGCCGAGAAGTATGTCCGAATTCATAGAATTCGAAAATCAGTATGCGAGAAGTACCCGGATGACCGACTACTTCCGGCGAGATTCCGAAGTGCGAATCCCATGCACGCTGCTCTATCCCATGATGCCCCACGAGATAATTCATGAATGGAAGTGAAGCGTCGTAACTGACGCAGGTAGGTAACGTGACCATGACAAAATGTCTGATGTAGTACGTCCGAATTCCATTCATACTTCTTACATTCATACTGTATAGAACGTACTTTTCTAACGGCCGAGTAGTACGTTTAAATTCAAATGCAGTACCTACTGAGTAGTAGACGGTTTGGGACGCAGCCTTCATCTGGAAGAAACCCCCCTCCTCCCCTTCTTCCACCTTTATCCAGAATGGGTGGCCCAGTGATTAGCACTGTTGCCTCACAGCAAGAATACCAATGGCGTCGGGTCCTCGCTGGGCCATCTGGCATATCTGAGTTTGCATGTTCTCACCGTTTCCGCGTAGGTTTCCCCCGGGTTCCCTGGTTTCCTCGCACCGTCCAAATATGCTCTATATTATAGATAAAATAAGCCTAAATCTTTTACTCTCAGGTATTTCACCTTGGCCTCAGCAGCGGGGGAGTTTGAGATCGACCTGAGCTCAATTTCCCCTCGCCCTGCGAAAGGGGGGAGCCCTGGGCCCGAGGATCTCTTGAGCTCAGGGCTCTCTCCCAGGACAGCACGCCAAACAAGCTATGTATAAATCATGAGCTAAGTGTGAACTCTTGAAATGTTTGTTTGGATAGGAGGATTTAATTTATGTTAAAGATATATATTAATTATTAACAATCCTCATATAACAGTTTATTCTAGAAAACGGCAATGAAAATGATGATCCTAATTCTCCTTTTATGTTATGTGTGTTTATATAGCGCATTTATTGTGTATGGCTATACACCCAAAGCGCTTCACAATCATAAAGGGAGTCTCTTCACACCACCACCAGTGTGTAGCATCCACTTGGATGATGCAACAGCAACCACAGGACAACAGTGCCAATGTGTTCACCACACACCAGCTATTGGTGAAGTGGAGAGACAGTGATAGAGCCAATTCGGTGGATGGGGATGATTAGGAGGCCATGATTAATAAGAGCCGATGGAGGGAATTTGGCCAGGACACGGGGGTTACACCCTTACTCTTTACGTGAAGTGCCATGGGATTTTTAATGACCACAGAGAGTCAGGACCTCGGTTTAACGTCTCATCTGAAAGACGGCGCTCACTGAGAGTATAGTGTCCCCTTCACTATACTGGGGCATTAGGACTCACACAGACCACACAACGCCAGTTCCAACAGCAACCTAGTTTTCCCATGTGGTCTCTCATCGAGGTACTGACCAGGCCCTGCTTAGCTGCATGGGCTGCAAGGTGATATGACTGTGGCTAAGCCAAAATAACGAAGCCAAAATAACTGCCTACGGCATAAATGTTTGCATTTAACACCATAATAAAGGGAAACAAGCAAGCAACAACCAGTAAAATCTCTGAATAATTATGAATTATGACTGAAAATGACACTGGCTTCTCCAAAAAATGATAATAAGACGATGTAAAAGAGGTATTATTGTGGAGAAAAAAAATATTCTCAGCTTTTATTTACATTTAAACAAAAACGTTAAGTCAGAATTTGCCAGGGGTATGATCATTTCAGGCTTGACTGCATATATGCTATATCATTTATTTCCTGTTTCTATCAGCTCTGTACCATAGGTTCAAGTTCAAGTGTTTCTTTCTAAAGTTTTGTGAAGGAAATGCAGGGGAAAGTCAACCAGCTGTGGACGTGTTTTATATATAAACGAGAATAAAAGAGGAGCAGCAAAATAAACTCAGGCTTTTGTGAGAGAAGCCTGAAGCATTCTGGGTATTTGCAACACTTTGACTGAAGCAGACAGAACAAACTGATGCAGTGTTTGCAAGAACCCTTTCAAATTCTCTCAATCCACAAAACAAGCCTTTTTTTAAATAGAAAGCTAAAATAACCCTGAATAACACTCTTTAACAGCCCCAATTTATTTGACCTATTTGAAATAATAAAAGCAATAATTAATAATAATTATAAATAATAATTAAGTACCAGTATTGTTCATGTTATTTCAGAGTGCACTCATTAACATTAACGCACAACTTTGTTTACAAATGAATAGATTGGCAGTGTGTTGGTAAATGTAGAAATTATTTTAACTAAGTTTGATTAAAGCTATAAAAAATATTTGTCATAATTGTTTCACTAATTTAAGTCATTTAAATAAAAATAATAAAACAGACAAATACAGTATTATCATAATATGGTATTTACAGAAATGTTAATGCTAAAATTAATGTTTTTTTAAACTTAACCTAAAATATGAAAACTACTGCTTTATCTGAATTTATTATTATTATTATTAATAGTGTTATTTTTATGTTAATAATAATCATCATAATAATATTATTAAAATAATACTACTACTATTATTAATATTAATAATAATAATAATAATAACAAACAAAGGTTTTAATTTAATAACAGTAATAACAAAATATTTTAAAAATAAAAAATACAGTTAATAATACAGTTAATAATAATAATAATAATAATAATAATAATAATAATAATAATGACAATATTAATAATAAATATTATAAATTTAACAACAGTAATAACTAAATATTTTAAAAATAAAAAATACAGTTAATAATACAGTTAATAATAATAATAATAATAATAATAATAATAATGACAATATTAATAATAAATATTAATAATTTAACAACAGTAATAACTAAATATTTAAAAAATAAAAATACAATTAATAATAATAATAATAATAATAATAATGACAATATTAATAATAAATATTATAAATTTAACAACAGTAATAACTAAATATTTGAAAAAGGAAAAGCACAGATAATGTTTATTACTACATTATTATTATTTTTTATTTATTATCATTATTATTATTATTAATTTCTATTATTAGTAGTATTATTAGTAATATTAATTTTATGATAATAATAATATTAATAATAATAATAATAATAATAATAATAATAATAATAATAATGACAATATTAATAATAAATATTATAAATTTAACAACAGTAATAACTAAATATTTGAAAAAGGAAAAGCACAGATAATGTTTATTACTACATTATTATTTTTTATTTATTATCATTATTATTATTATTATTAATTTCTATTATTAGTAGTATTATTAGTAATATTAATTTTATGATAATAATAATAATAATAATAATAATAATAATAATAATAATAATAATAATAATAATAATAATAATAATAATCAGAATACCTGGTGCTCCAGTTTTCCCCACAGTCCAAAGACATGCGCTATAGGTGAATTGGGTAAGCTTCCCTGTTCCTTTCCCAGTGATGGGTTGCAGCTGGAAGGGCATCCGCTGCTTAAAATATATGCTGGATAAGCCAGATTAATAAATTATTAATTAATTATTAATTAATTAATAATAATTATTATTTTAATTATTATTATTATTATCATCATGCATTCATTGATTTTCATTTTGGCTTAGTCTCTTTATTAATCAGTTTATTACTACAATATTATTATCATAAGTATTATTATTAGTAGTAGTAGTATGTTAATAATAATAATCATAATACTTGTAATAACATACTACTACTACTACTACTACATATAATAATAATAATTATTGTTATTATTAAAAAGAATAATAATAACATAATAAACAAAATATTATTAATTTAATAACAGTAATAAATATTTGAAAAAACTAACAAAATACAGAGAATGTTCATTAACACATTATTATTATTATTTTAAATTGTTATTAGTAGTAGTAGTAGTGGTAGTAGTAATAGTACGTTAATAATAATCAAAATACTTTTTTTGACATAATATTACTACTACTACTAATACTAAATATAATAATAATAATAATAATAATAATAATAATAATAAACTAATAAACAAAAATATTATTAATTTAATAACAGTAATAACTAAATACTTGAAAAATCTAACAAAATACAGAGAATATTTATTACATTATTATTATTATTAGTAGTAGTAGTATGTTAATAATAATAATCATAATACCATTATTAGCATAATACAACAACTACTACATATAATTCATTCATTCATTCATTTTCTTTTCGGCTTAGTCCCTTTATTAATCCGGGGTCGCCACAGCGGAATGAACCGACAACTTATCCAGCACGTTTTTACGCAGCGGATGCCCTTCCAGCCGCAACCCATCTCTGGGAAACACACACACACTCATTCACACACATACACTACAGACAATTTAGCTTACCCAATTCACCTGTACCACATGTCTTTGGACTGTGGGGGTAACCGGAGCACCCGCAGGAAACCCACGCGAACGCAGGGAGAACATGCAAACTCCACAAAGAAACGCCAACTGACCCAGCCGAGGCTCGAACCAGCGACCTTCTTGCTGTGAGGCAACAGCACTACCTACTGCGCCACTGCGTCGCCTACATATAATTCATTCATTCATTTTCTTTTCGGATTAGTCCCTTTATTAACCCGGGGTCGCCACAGCGGAATGAACCGACAACGTATCCAGCATATGTTTTACGCAGCGGATACCCTTCCAGCCGCAACCCATCACTGGGAAACACTACATATAATATTAATAATAATAAATATTATTATTTGAAATAATAATAATAACCTAATAAACAAAATATTATTAATTAAATAACAGTAATAACTATATATTTGAAAATATTAAGAAAAATTTGAAAATGTTTATCACTACATTATTATTATTTTCAATTATTATTATTATTATTATTATTATTATTATTATTAGCATTCTGGGTTATTTTATGCTTACTTGAATAGCAGTCATGCAAAAAGCTGAGTAATTTGGTTGAACTGGTCTTATTTGAGTTTAGTTGTTTAGAAATTTGTCAAGAAGTGCTATTAAATATTATAGAGCAAACAACTGTCTGAATATCAGCACAAAACTAACTAGCTCTAGTCCGAAAATTGATCTAAAGGCACCTGGATTGTGTTGCAAACAGAAGACTGGTGTTTGTTGCTGTTGTAAAAGAGCAGAAAAGCACAATGAGTGACAGAGAGAAGAGATAAAAGACAAGATGAAGATCAGATACGCTTTTAAATCTTCACTCAGCGCTGAACTGCTGAACTGGTTCCACCTGAAAGAGTCACATGACCTGAGCTCAGGTGAGCAGGAAGTAATGTGTTTACCTGAGTGATCGGCCTCCTGCTTTACTGTTACCATGCTTTTGCACGGAGAAGAGCCGTTACTGTTCTCCCAGCTGGAGGACATGGAGCACAGCCGCTCTACCTGCACAAAACACAAACACACAAACCCATTCACATCACACACACTCCTGCACCAGATACTCTCAATATACAGTTGAAGTCAGAATTTTTAGCCCTGCTAAATTATTAGCCCCCTGTATATTTCTGTTTAATGGAGAGAAGATTTTTTCAACACATTTCTAATCATAATAGATTTAATAACTCATTTCTAATAACTGATTTATTTTATCTTTGCCATGATGACAGTAAATAATATTTGACTAGATATTTTTCAAGACACTTCTATACAGCTTCAAGTGACATTTAAAGGCTTAACTAGGTTAATTAGGCAAGTTATGGTAAGTAGGAAAGTTATTGTATAACGACAACCCAGGCTCATTCTGATTATGTACCCCTATATACATTTCTTGGGAGTGTCAAATGCATCCCAGGAGATATATTTTTTTGCAGTTTTTTGTTTTCGCGAATCCACCAAAGGCCGCTGTGTATGCTTTTTGAGATCTCAAATTTCTCTCACGAGTGCCATTCACGCCTGCTGTCCACCAGAGGCTGCTGTCAACAGACTGACTGACCGACCGATCGACTGACCCACCCACGCACTTCCCTAAACCCAACCGACAGGTTTAAAAAGCAATCCAGAAAAAGAAAAGCCTTCACCTGATTTTTGCAGATGTTACCACATTCTCACCCTGTTATTTACTTGTTTATTTTATTTTTGGGATTCTGTTTTTGTTTTACCTGCTTTCTGGAACCGTTATTTGCCGGACTCAAACCCCATCGTCATGGTCAACTCCTCTTTGCGGCTTAAATCCTCTTACATACACGCCGAGCCTCTGGACAAACTGGTAACTGCAGGAAAGCCGTCCATACGGAGGTAAGTGATCAGCTGGTGAGCGTGAAAAGGGAAGGCGTCATTCCGCCCTGTAGCGTTCATTTTAAATACGAAATGCCGCGATGCGTACCTCTGGCTACATAATTCGCAATCTCCAGAAGTGTATAGGGTTGTGTTTTTAGAATAAGCCTATGTTGTCCATAATGGTGGTTTATTCTGTAGACAATCAAAAACAAATATTGCTTAAGAGGGATAATAATACTGACCTTAAAATGGTTTTAAAAAATTAAAAACTGCTTTTATTCTAGACGAAATAAAACAAATAAGACTTTCTCCAGAAGAAAAAATATTAGAGGAAATACTGTGAAAGATTCCTTGCTCTGTTAAACATCATTTGGGAAATATTTGAAAAAGAAAACAAAATTCACAGGAGGGCGAATATTTTTGACTTCAACTGTGACCTTTCAGAGTACCGAAACTGCGTAATCCATACCTTTAACTTTTCTTCTTTTTCAATTGCTCTCTTTTTTCCTTTGGGAAACAAAAACACAGAGTTAAAATCAGTGCATGGAAAGAAATAACACTTACGGAAAACCAAAATAAAAGTCTTATTTCACCCCAAAATCAAAACAAAGAGTTGGAAGTTGTGTTTTACCAGAAGATAAAATTCATTCATTCATTCATTTTCTTTTTAGCTTAGTCCCTTTATTAATCAGGGGTCAACAAAGTGGAATGAACCGGCAACTTATCTAGCATATGTTATCACTCTCATTCACACACATACACTATGGACAATTAAGCTTACCCAATTCCCCTAAAGCGCATGTCTTTGTACTTGTGGGGGAAACCGGAGCACCAGCACTAGCTAAATAATTACATCAAAGCAAAAGCAAGAGTTTTTATCTTACTCCATTATTTGAAGAAACTGACTTAATTTTGACGTATTATTTCTGAAATACGGTGGCTCAGTGGTTAGCACTGTTGCCCCTCAAAGCAAGAAGGTCGCTGGTTCGAGTCCCGGCTGGGTCAGTTGGCATTTCTGTGTTTGCATGTTCTCCCCGTGTTGGCGTGGGTTTCTTCCGGGTGCTCCGGTTTCCCACACAGTCCAAACAAATGCGGTACAGGTGAAGTGAATAAACTAAATTGGCTGTAGTGTATGAGTGTGAATGAGTGTGTATGGATGTTTCCTAGTACTGGGTTGCAGCTGGAAGGGCATAGGGTAAAACATATGCTGGATAAGTTGGCGGTTCATTCCGCTGTGGCGACCCCAGATGAATAAAGGGACTAAGCTAAAGGAAAATGAATGAATGAATTTCTGAAAATAAGACAGTGTTTTTTGCTTGTATATAAAATGCTTCTTGGTTTAACAATTTGTAGATATTTGCACTAGAAAAAAAACAAAAACAAAAGTTTTGCAGTTTATTTACTGAATAAATTGCATCTCTATGTTTTTTATGCAATCAAAATAATAATAATTAAAAAAAAACACATTTTGACATGAATGTGTGTGCTTGTACCTTGTATTCCTCACATTATGTGGACCAAATGTTCCTACAAGTATAGCAATACCAGTAAATTTTGACATTTGTTTGATCACCATGAGGAAAACAGCTCATAAATCACACAGAATGAAGTGTTTTGAAAAATTAAAAATGCAGATTGTGCTCTGATGGTTGATTTGGGGGTAGACGGAGAGAAAATACTGTCTGTACAGTATAAACATCATTACGTCTATGGGAATTCCCCATAAAGATCTTAAAGATTTCTTCTGAAATACATGAAGTGAGTGGCTGTTCAACTGAGAGAGGAATAGAGTAACCGTGCGTTCACACCGAAAGCAGCGAGAGCGTCAAAGGTCGCTCTGGCCGCCCTGGCAACAACGCTGTCTGCCTTTAGCTCCGGCGGCGAGAGCGTCAAAATTCGCTACACACAGATCTCGTATTTAAAGGAGCCGTTGCTGCATATGATATCAGTTACATTCCCGCATAAAATATGCTTTCTAGCGTGAAGATGTTGCACACTTATTATCAAATTCACTTAACTCTGAAAGATCAAGTTGCATGTGGTGTGGCTTTGCTCCAATATGTGTCCATATGCCTGAAATAGTCTGAAGCAGCAATACTGTTTTGTATTGTCGCATGAAATTCCCGCTTTCTTTTTACGATAAAAAAAATATATAACATTGATGCACATTAGTAACTTGCCAGTAACTGTTCCTGTAAGAAAACATTGCAAATAATTGGAAATCCAGCAACTGCAATAATCAAACCCTTGGGAACAACTGTGGTCGGAACCAAAGTTCACAGTGACTGTGTTCTCTGACTCCTCTCAAGCGGTGGACTTCTACATTCCGATTGCTTGCCACCGAACCGCGTCACAGCTCATTACCATAAAGTTGACTTGATTTCAACTCTCCTCGACGCTCACACCGGCGAAGATGCGCCGCGCTGCTCCTCGCCGCTTATCGCCGCCGGCTCCCTTTGAAAATGAATGACTTCCGGCTACTTTGATGCTCTCGCCGCTTTCGGTGTGAACGTACAGTAAGTGTTAAGGGCGTCACACACCGTATGCGTCGCGACACGGCGCGCACATGACAGTTGAAAGTTTCACACACCAGACGCACACATTCACATGCTATTTAAAATAAAACTAATCAGATGGCGCTCTGTGGCGCGGCAGAAATATGAACAGTGTCCTGAGTCGTGGCTGGGCGCCGCCGACAGCCGACGACTTGCGGCGCCGGTGTGTGTACCCTGATAGAAACCTATGTTTAGAATTCTGAAATGCGTGGCGCTGAGCGCCGCGTCGCAGAGTGGTGTTTCTTGTGTGCGACCTGCTTTACAGTAACATAAACAGTGTGTATGTTATATGAATAAAGCTCATGTGTATTTGTGTATTTAAATATGTGCATTTGAATGTCTGAAATCTAAAATAAATGTTATTTGTTTGAAAACCCTGATAAATTGTGAAATATTTGAGTTTTAGCAGTTGATAACGTGTTCTCAATGTTTGCGTAAAATGATTAAAAGTCCCGTGAAGTGCTCTGAGATGTGCATTTTTTATTCGATGTTAGACGTATTCTCAACTAAAAAAATTAAGAGGGCGGGACATAAAGTAGCTCCTCCCCTTTACAAAAAACAGCCAATAGTGTTTTGTTTTTATCACAGCTCTGCCAGTGAGAGTGGTCGAGCTCAAGCGCATCAAATAAAAAGCAAATGAGAAGCTTCTTGAAGGGGGCGGGGCATGTCAGACACTAGAGAGCATTTGATTGGTCAGAAGATTTGATGAGAAACTCAAGTATGAGGTGACGTGAAAAAAATCATTGCTCCATTTAGGCCATAGGTGTGGAACTCAATTCCTGGAGGGCCGCAGCTCTGCACAGTTTTGCTCCAACCCCTAATCAAACACAGCTGATTCAAATAATCGAGGTGCTCAAAAGAGTCTTGAATACCTTGATTAGTTGCATAAGCTGTGTTTGATTAGGGTTGGAGCAAAACTGTGCTGAGCTGTGGCCCTCCAGGAATTGAGTTTGACACCTATGAATTAGGCGGAAGTGACAAACTGCAAACTTTGGATGTTTATATCAGTTGCATATCTTCTAAACGTGAATTTTGTCACTGTATTGGAGCTTATAGAGATCCTTAAAACTAAGAGACTGAATCTAACATAAAAAATCCAGGGCCTTTAAGAAGCTGATGACCGTTAAAAGCATTATCACCGTCTTCTGAAAAGCCTCCATTTTGTCCAGAGAGTGTAGGCTGATCTCAGATGCAGTATGGGTATGGCTGTGTGTGTGTGTGTGTGTGTGTGTGTGTGTGTGTGTGTGTGTGTGTGTGTGTGTGTGTGTGTGTGTGTGTGTGTGTGTGTGTGTGTGTGTGTGTGTGTGTGTGTGTGTGTGTGTGTGTGTTATTGACTGACCTCTCTTTGATTGCCTCTCAGACGCTGACAGCATTTTGTACACTCTGAAGGCGTTTGTTCCCTTTTTGATGCTTTTGTCTTTCACCTCCTCGATGTCGGGCAGGGAGTTCATGGCACAGCGGAAGTTGGCCTTCCACGTTTTGGGGTCTGGTTTATCACCTGGTTGATATTTCCCTAAAATATGGGGATCAAAAACCACATACACTTACTACGCAGAATGAATTTTCACTATCACTTCAACTGTTTATATTATGTGTATGGCCTTTATTAGATAACCAAACAGGAACATATTAACAACCCCCAAGAAAACCCTAGCAACCAAATAGGAAAAAGCTAACAACCACCCAGAAGATCATGTCAATCAAATAGGAAAATGCTTACAAACACAAATAAGACCCTAGCAACCAAAAAGGAAAACACTAGCAACTGCCCAGAAGACCCTAGCAACCAAACAGTAAAATTCTAGGAACCGCTCAGAAGACACTAGCAACCAAACAGGATAACACTAGCAACCACCCAGAAGACCCTACCTACCAAATAGTAAAATACTAGCAACCACCAAGCAGACCTTAGCAATTAAACAGCAAAATCCAAGCAGACACCACCCTGAAGACCCTAGCAACCAATTAAGAAAACAATGACAACTGTCAAGAATGTAAGGTAATGTAATGTAATGTGTGTTTATATAGCGCATTTATTGTGTATGGCCATACACCCAAAGTGCTTCACAATCATGAGGGGAGTTTCTCCACACCACCACCAGTGTGTAGCATCCACTTGGATGATGCGACGGCAGCCACAGGACAACGGCGCCAGTGCGCTTACCACACACCAGCTATTGGTGGAGTGAGGAGACAGTGATAGAGCCAATTCGGTGGATAGGGATGATTAGGAGGCCATGATGGGTAAGTGCCAATTGAGGGACTTTGGCCAGGACACCGGGGTTACACCCCTACTCTTTACGAGAAGTGCCATGGGATTTTTAATGACCACAGAGAGTCAGGACCTCGGTTTAATGTCTCATCCGAAAGACGGTGCCCACTGACAGTGCAGAGTCCCCTTCACTTTTACTGGGGCATTAGGACTCACACAGACCACAGGTTGAGCGCCCCCTGCTGGCCTCTCTAACACCACTTCCAACAGCAACCTAGTTTTCCCATGTGGTCTCCCATCCAGGTACTGACCAGGCTCAGCCCTGCTTATATTCGGTGAGTAACTGGTCTTGGGCTGCAGGGTGATATGGCTGTGGCCATACAAGACCCTAGCAACCAAATAGGAAGATTCTAATAACCATCCAGAAGACCATAGCATCAAATTAGGAAAACCCCTTTCAACCAACTAGAAGACCCTAGCAACCAAATGTGAAAATTCTAAGAATCACCCTAAAGATCCTAGCAACCAATTAGCAAAAAAATACTGACAACCACGTCGAAGACAATAGCAACCAAACAGGAAATTCATAAGAACCACCCAGTATATGCTAACAACCAATTATAAAAACACTGACAACCACCTAGAAGACCCTAGCAACCAAATGTGAAAATTCTAAGAATCACCCTAAAGATCCTAGCAACCAATTAGAAAAAAAATACTGACAACCACGTCGAAGACAATAGCAACCAAACAGGAAATTCCTAAGTACCACCCAGTATATCCTAACAACCAATTATACAAACACTGACAACCACCTAGAAGACCCTAGCAACCAAATGTGAAGATTCTAAGAACCACCCTAAAGACCATAGCAACCAATTAGAAAAACACAGACAACCACATAAAAGACCCTAGCAGCCAAATAGGAAAATTCTAAGAACTAACCAGAAGACTTTAGCAACCAATTAATAAAACACTGACAACCACCTAGAAGACCCTAGCAACCAATTAGAAAACAATTCTAAAAACCACCCAGAAGACTTTAGCAACCAATTAGTAAAACACTGACAACCACCTAGAAGACCATAGCAACCAATTAGACAAACATTGACAACCACCTAGAAGACCCTAGCAACCAATTAGGAAAAACACAAACAACCACCCAGAAGACCCTAGCAACCAATTAGGAAAACACTGACAATCACCTAGAAGACCCTAGCAACCAATTAGAAAAACACAGACAACCACATAAAAGACCCTAGCAACCAAATAGAAAAATTCTAAGAACTAACCAGAAGACCCTAGCAACCAATTAGAAAAAAAACTGACAACCACGTAGAAGACCTTAGCAAACAAATATAAAATTCCTAAGAACCCCTCAGTATATACTAGCAACCAACTATGAAAACACTGACAACCACCTAGAAGACCCTAGCAACTGATTATAAACACTGACAACCACTTAAAAGTCCTTAGTAACCAATTATAAAAACACTGACAACCACATAGAAGACCCTAGCAACCAATAATAAAAACACTGACAACCACCTAGAAGACCCCAGCAACCAAATAGGAAGATTCTAAAACCACCCAAAAGAGCCTAGCAACCAATCAGGAAAACACTAACAACCATCCAGAACACCCAAGCAATCAAAAAAATAAATTCTAAGAACCACCCAGAAGACCCTAGCAACAAATTAGACACACCGACAACCACCTAGAAGACCCTAGGAACCAAATTGGAAGATTTTTAGAACCACCCAAAAGACCCTAGCAACAAATTAGGAAAACCCTGATAATTACTAAGAAGACCTTAGCAACCAAATAGGAAAATTCTAAGAACCAAGCAGAAGACCTTAACAACCACTAATTAGGAAAACATTGACAACCACCTAGAAGAGCCTAGCAATTAAATTGAAAAATTTTAAGAACCATGCAGTATACCCTAGCAACCAATTAGGAAAACAATAACAACCACTTAGAAGACCTTAGCAACCAAACAGAAAAACACTGACAACCAGCTATAAAACCCTAGCAACCATAAAGGAAGATTCTAAGAACCACCCAGAAGACCCTAGCAACACATTAGGAAAACATTGACAACCACTTAGAAGACCCTAGCAACCAACTAGAAAAACACTGACAACCACCTAGAAAACCCTAGCAACCAAATAGGAAAATTCTAAGAACAACCCAGAAGACCCTAGCAACCAATTAGAAAAACACAGACAACCACCTAAAAGACCCTAGAAACCAAATTGGAAAATTTTAAGAACCATGCAGTATACCCTAGCAACCAATTAGAAAAACACTGACAACCACCTAGAAGACCTTAGCAACCAAATAGGAGCATTTTAAGAACTGCCTAGAAGAACTTAGCAACCAAGAACTAACCAGAAGACCCTAGCAACCAATTAGGAAAACACTGAGAACCTCTTAGAAGACCCTAGCAGCCAAACAGGTATATTTCAAGAACCATGCATTATAGGAAAACACTGACAACCACCTTGAAGATCTTAGCAACCAAATAGTAAAATTCTAAGAACGACCTAGAAGACCCTAGCAACCCATTAGGGAAACACTTGACAACCACCTAGAAGACCCTATCAACCAAATAGGAAAATTCTAAGAACGACCTAGAAGACCCTAGCAACCCATTAGGGAAACACTTGACAACCACCTAGAAGACCCTATCAACCAAATAGGAAAATTCTAAGAACAAACCAATAGCAAACAAACAAACAAACAAACAAAAACACTAGCAACTGCCCAGAAGACTCTAGCAACCAAATAGGACAATTCTAAAATCCACCCAGAAGACGCTAGCAACCAATTAGGAAAACACTGACAACCCCCTAGAAGATCATAGCAACCAAATAGGAAGATTCTAAGAACCACCCAGAAGACCCTAGCAACAAATTAAGAAAACTCTGACAACCACCTAGAAGACCTTAGCAACCAAATAGTAAAATTCTAAGAATCACTCAGAAGACCCTAGCAACCATTAGAAAAACACTGACAACCACACAGAACACCCTAGCAACCAAATAGCACAATTCTAAAATCCACCCAGAAGGCCCAAGCAACCAATTAGAAAAACAATGAAAACCACTTAGAAGACCTTAGCAACCAAATTAAAAAATTCTAAGAACCGCCCAGAAGACCCTAGCAACCAATTAGAAAAAAACTGACAACCACCTAGAAGACCCTAGCAACCAAATAGAAAAATTCTAAGAACCACCCAGAAGACCCTAGCAACCAAATAGGAAAATTTTTAAAAACCACCCAGAAGACCCTAGCAACCAATTAAAAAAACAGGACTTGGCGAGTGTTAATTATAGGCCTCATTTGCATTCATCAGCATGTTCACCTGTATGTATGGCCCAGTTTCGAAAAAGAGGAGCATCTTTTTCCACGTCCCATCCGTGCCGCGCCGCATGCATCCATGGAATCTGGAATATTCTCTTCTCCTGCAGGCAAACAACATGCAAAATATTGCACGACACACCCAAAGTGCACACACAGTCCTAATTAACCAACAATACGCTTTACAACCGCCATGAGCAATACTGTTATTTGTTGCTTAATCAAAACAATGATGAAGAAGACACGCCGTTCTCACAGTTGTACCTTGTTGACCCATTTGAGTCCCGGTATTTGACAAGAGTTTATCTGCTCCTCCAACCACGGCCTCATACGCATTCTCTCCACCGGCATGCTGACCTACAGAAACACAAAAACACAAAGAGGCATCTGGAATGTGTCAAAGTTTGACAGCTTCTTTTCCTCCTAGAACAGGTTGTGCATTCCTCCGTGACTCTCCAGGAAGCATGATAAACTTGAACCCTATTTCTAAAAAACAACAGTTCTCCAGGGGAGTCCGTCTGAATCACTGTTTACTGAAAGTTCATGAATTAAACGCATGAGTCAGGCCATAGATGACGTCACCGATACACTGAAAAAATGATTCATTGGATTTACTCAGTTTCTGAAGGTATGTGGTTACAAACTAATCATATGAGCTGAATTCTATCTATCTATCTATCTATCTATCTATCTATCTATCTATCTATCTATCTATCTATCTATCTATCTATCTATCTATCTATCTATCTATCTATCTATCTATCTATCTATCTATCTATCTATCCTTCCATCCATCCATCTATCTATTCTTCCATCTATCTATTCTTTCATCAATCAATCAATCCATCCATCCATCCATCCATCCATCCATCCATCCATCCATCCATCCATCCATCCATCCATCCATCCATCCATCATCTATCTATCTATCTATCTATCTATCTATCTATCTATCTATCTATCTATCTATCTATCCTCAATCTATCTATCTATCCTCAATCTATCTATCTATCCTCAATCTATCTATCTATCTATCTATCTATCTATCTATCTATCTATCTATCTATCTATCTAACCATCCATCCATCCATCCATCCATCTATCTATCCTCCATTTGTCTGTCCGTCTGTCCTTCCATCTATCTTTCTATCTATCTATCTATCTATCTATCTATCTATCTATCTATCTATCTATCTATCTATCTATCTATCTATCTATCTATCTATCTATCTATCTATCTATCTATCTATCTATCTATCTATCCATCCATCCATCCATCCATCCATCCATCCATCCATCCATCCATCCATCCATCCATCCATCCATCCATCCATCTATCTATCTATCTATCTATCTATCTATCTATCTATCTATCTATCTATCTATCTATCTATCCTCAATCTGTCAATCCATCTATCTATCTATCTATCTATCTATCTATCTATCTATCTATCTATCTATCTATCTATCTATCTATCTATCTATCTATCTATCTATCTATCATCTACCTATCTATCTATCTATCTATCTATCTATCTATCTATCTATCCATCCATCCATCCATCCATCCATCCATCCATCCATCCATCCATCCATCCATCCATCCATCCATCCATCTATCTATCTATCTATCTATCTATCTATCTATCTATCTATCTATCTATCTATCTATCTATCTATCTATCTATCTATCTATCTATCTATCCTCAATCTGTCAATCCATCTATCTATCTATCTTTCTATATATCTATCTATCTATCTATCTATCTATCTATCTATCTGTCTGTCTGTCTGTCTGTCTGTCTGTCTGTCTGTCTGTCTGTCTGTCTGTCTGTCTGTCTGTCTGTCTGTCTGTCTGTCTGTCTGTCTATCTATCTATCTATCTATCTATCTATCTATCTATCTGTCTGTCTGTCTGTCTGTCTATCTATCTATCTATCTATCTATCTATCTATCTATCTATCTATCTATCTATCTATCTATCTATCCTTCCACTACTATGGCTTTTTTGTTTGTTTGTTTGTTTGTTTGTTTGTTGTTGTTGTTTGTACTGTAATTTGTTGGCAGATCATGCCATTGTGATACAGAAAAGAACAGAAACAAAACAAAAGTAGAAATGTGAACATAGGACAATCTGTTTTGAGATGCACCCTCATTAGAAAAAGTCAAGATTCACCTGGGAGAGTGAACTAATTGTAGACAGATTAGAAAAAAAAAGTCTAATGGAAATGCATTTAAAATGCATTATGACAAAATATTATGACAACATGTTCAGCCATTTTGCATGTAAAAACTAATGTCATGAACAAGATACTAAATGCTGTGTTGGTGAGACTATTCAACAGAGAGCAAAATAATACATTTTCATCAACATGACAGGAAAGATCAGAGCATTGCACATAATCATTTGCATGGATGTACAAAAGCATTTGCAACTTGTTCAAAGTAATGAGAAACTGCTTTTCTGATGTGCACAGCTGACACTATGATCTGAAGATCTGAACAGGTAGTTTTGAGAATTTCAATTCTGAACTGAGAAATGTACCAAAGTGACTGAGAAAAACTGCAATGTCATATTGCCATGTGTATTATCTCAGTCATTAAAATATATAATTTCATTTTAAAATTAAATAGTTTAATAAGTTCTTTATTATATTACATGGTAATATACATGGTCTTTATTCATTTTTTTGAAACGTACTAACATGTACTAACGAAAATGTCCCCACATGTATAGCAATACCAGTACACTTTGACCTTACAGGGACATTGTTTTGGGGGAAATCGCTCATAAATCACACAACTATTTTGAAAATGTAAAAATGCAGATTGTTTCCTATAAGTTAGAGCTGCATGATATTGGAGAAATATAGTACATTTCCCTAGAAAAATGCTATTTTTATTAGCTATGTTTTTAAATCCTTTATTTATTTAATGATATTCAACGATATTCGTCAAATCTAATTAATTCTAATCCAGACTTATAAACTGTGATGAGGTGCAAACCTTTATTCATTAAAACACTATGGATGAGTGAAAACCTCCGCAGATATTCAGACTCTGATTGGCTGTTGTCATTTTCCCGCCACTAGTGTTTATTTTCAGCTCTGGTTCAGTTTTGGGTCGCTCCACCCAATAGCAGAGCAGCAACTAATGCGGGAGTGGGGATTAAGATAGTAAGGCCCCATCTGATTGGTCAAATTTAGATAAAGAACCAATGCATAAAATAAATGTAATTTATCACACGTCTGCAATACGTATATTGCAGTGTTTCCTCTAGGATTTATTCCAGCTGTGGCGGCAGGTCTTTTGATCCACCAACTACCTTTGGCGTTATTTCATTGACAAATGTGACGCAGTACTTCAAGTCGAGATCGGATTTGTGTAATAAGAGCATGCAGATCTTTTTGCTTGCGCTAGGATTTCCCCTGTTTGTGCGCAAAACTTCTTGCACGCCCTCAAATATACGCTGCTCAAGTGCAATTTAGCGTGTTTACGTAGTGAATTTGTCTCCAACCTTTATTAGATTTGCAAGGAATATTTATGAACGTCTCTAACAGACCTACAGAGCGACATTAATGCGTCCTGAGGTAAAGTGAAACGCCTATAAACTCCAGCAAGATAAAGTCTTTGTTTGTTGTATGCAGAGCCATAGACCTTTATCTATAAATAAAGTATAATTATGGAAACTGTTCATCCTAACTGAAAGCTATACGTCGTGTTTGCTGGCCTCACGCATCACGCGTGAAGAGAGATTTCATGAGAGAAAAGAAAGAACACACTCCCATCACCATCAACGGGACACAAGTGGAGAGAGTCAGCACTTTCAAGTTTCTTGGAGTACACATCGCTGAGGATCTGACATGGACTGCCCACACAGACGCAGTGCTGAGGAAGGCACAACAACGCCTCTTCTTCCTCAGGCGTCTCAGGAGGTTTGGAATGAGCCCCCACATCCTCCGCTCGTTCTACACCTGCACTGTGGAGAGCATCCTGACTGGCTGCATCACCACCTGGTACGGAAACAGCACCAGCAGCAATCGCAAAGGTCTACATAGGATCGTGCGAGCTGCTGGACGCGTAGTAGGAGGTGAGCGTCCCTCCCTCCAGGACATCTATACCAGGAGGTGCATGAGGAAAGCCAAGAGAATCATCAGCGATTCCAGCCACCCAAGCCATAGAATTTTCTCTCTGCTACCCTCAGGTACTGTCTGTATTTTGCACTGTCTGTATTTACACTGTCTGTATTTTGCACTGCCTGGAGCCAGCACCTAAGCTTTTCACTCATCATAGCACACGTGCTGCTTATGATGTGACAATAAAAGTGATTTGATTTGATTTGATACGTATATTGCAGTGTTTCCTCTAGGATTTTTTCCAGCTGTGGCGGCAGGTCTTTTGATCTACCAACTACCTTTGGCGTTATTTCATTGACAAATGTGACGCAGTACTTCAAGTCAAGATCGGATTTGTGTAATAAGAGCATGCAGATCTTTTTGCTTGCGCTAGGATTTCCCCTGTTCGTGCGCAAAACTTCTTGCACGCCCTCAAATATACGCTGCTCAAGTGCAATTTAGCGCGTTTACGTAGTGAATTTGTCTCCAACCTTTATTAGATTTGCAAGGAATATTTATGAACGTCTCTAACAGACCTACAGAGCGACATTAATGCGTCCTGAGGTAAAGTGAAATGCCTATAAACTCCAGCAAGATAAAGTATTTGTTTGTTGTATGCAGAGCCATAGACCTTTATCTATAAATAAAGTATGATTATGGAAACTGTGTTCATCCTAACTGAAAGCTATACGTCGTGTTTGCTGGCCTCACGCATCACGCGTGAAAAGAGATTTCATGAGAGAAAAGAAAGAACACACTCCCATCACCATCAACGGGACACCAGTGGAGAGAGTCAGCACTTTCAAGTTTCTTGGAGTACACATCGCTGAGGATCTGACATGGACTGCCCACACAGACGCAGTGCTGAGGAAGGCACAACAACGCCTCTTCTTCCTCAGGCGTCTCAGGAGGTTTGGAATGAGCCCCCACATCCTCCGCTCGTTCTACACCTGCACTGTGGAGAGCATCCTGACTGGCTGCATCACCACCTGGTACGGAAACAGCACCAGCAGCAATCGCAAAGGTCTACATAGGATCGTGCGAGCTGCTGGACGCGTAGTAGGAGGTGAGCTTCCCTCCCTCCAGGACATCTATACCAGGAGGTGCATGAGGAAAGCCAAGAGAATCATCAGCGATTCCAGCCACCCAAGCCATAGAATTTTCACTCTGCTACCCTCAGGTACTGTCTGTATATTGCACTGTCTGTATTTACACTGTCTGTATTTTGCACTGTCTGTATTTCGCACTGTCGTTGTATGACAATAAAATTGTATTGACAATAAAAGTGATTTGATTTGATTTGATACGTATATTGCAGTGTTTCCTCTAGGATTTTTTCCAGCTGTGGCGGCAGGTCTTTTGATCTACCAACTACCTTTGGCGTTATTTCATTGACAAATGTGACGCAGTACTTCAAGTCGAGATCGGATTTGTGTAATAAGAGCATGCAGATCTTTTTGCTTGCGCTAGGATTTCCCCTGTTTGTGCGCAAAACTTCTTGCACGCCCTCAAATATACGCTGCTCAAGTGCAATTTAGCGTGTTTACGTAGTGAATTTGTCTCCAACCTTTATTAGATTTGCAAGGAATATTTATGAACGTCTCTAACAGACCTACAGAGCGACATTAATGCGTCCTGAGGTAAAGTGAAATGCCTATAAACTCCAGCAAAATAAAGTCTTTGTTTGTTGTATGCAGAGCCATAGACCTTTATCTATAAATAAAGTATAATTATGGAAACTGTGTTCATCCTAACTGAAAGCTATACGTCGTGTTTGCTGGCCTCACGCATCACGCGTGAAGAGAGATTTCATGAGAGAAAAGAAAGAACACACTCCCATCACCATCAACGGGACACCAGTGGAGAGAGTCAGCACTTTCAAGTTTCTTAGAGTACACATAGCTGAGGATCTGACATGGACTGCCCACACAGACGCAGTGCTGAGGAAGGCACAACAACGCCTCTTCTTCCTCAGGCGTCTCAGGAGGTTTGGAATGAGCCCCCACATCCTCTGCTCGTTCTACACCTGCACTGTGGAGAGCATCCTGACTGGCTGCATCACCACCTGGTACGGAAACAGCACCAGCAGCAATCGCAAAGGTCTACATAGGATCGTGCGAGCTGCTGGACGCGTAGTAGGAGGTGAGCTTCCCTCCCTCCAGGACATCTATACCAGGAGGTGCATGAGAAAAGCCAAGAGAATCATCAGCGACTTCAGCCACCCAAGCCATAGACTTTTCTCTCTGCTACCCTCAGGTACTGTCTGTATTTTGCACTGTCTGTATATTGCACTATCTGTATTTTGCACTATCTGTATTTTGCACTGTCTGTATTTCGCACTGTCGTTGTATTTACACTGTCTGTATTTTTGCACTGTCTGTATTTTGCACTGTCGTTGTATTTACACTGTCTGTATTTTGCACTGTCTGGAGCCAGCACCTAAGCTTTTCACTCATCATAGCACACGTGCTGCTGATGATGTGACAATAAAAGTGATTTGATTTGATTTGATACGTATATTGCAGTGTTTCCTCTAGGATTTTTTCCAGCTGTGGCGGCAGGTCTTTTGATCTACCAACTACCTTTGGCGTTATTTCATTGACAAATGTGACGCAGTACTTCAAGTCGAGATCGGATTTGTGTAATAAGAGCATGCAGATCTTTTTGCTTGCGCTAGGATTTCCTCTGTTCGTGCACAAAACTTCTTGCACGCCCTCAAATATATGCTGCTCAAGTGCAATTTAGCGTGTTTACGTAGTGAATTTGTCTCCAACCTTTATTAGATTTGCAAGGAATATTTATGAACGTCTCCAACAGACCTACAGAGCGACATTAATGCGTCCTAAAGGGTAGTGAAACGCCTATAAACTCCAGCAAGATAAAGTCTTTGTTTGTTGTATGCAGAGCCATAGACCTTTATCTATAAATAAAGTATAATTATGGAAACTGTTCATCCTAACTGAAAGCTATACGTCGTGTTTGCTGGCCTCACGCATCACACAACTGTCACTCAGTCAGTCAACATGTCACCTTAAAGGGTTAAACAAATAACGCACAGCACTTACTACGATTACAGAAAAGCTTGCGCTGTTATAATTCACTTACCTTTTAATACGTTTTGGTGCGCTATTTAAAAAAAAGAACAATGTTTTGAATGAGAAGCTGTAATGTAGCCGTGGCGGGATGAATATTGGCGTGGCGCCCCGCCATGGTAGAATGAATGTAGCGGAAACCTTGTATTGCATATGTTATTATCACGATAACAATACTTTCACGATATATCAGTTTAGAGTAGGGGGACAGAATATATAGTCTGACACTGTACAGTAGAAATATCATAATGTGAACATAAAGATAGCTGTACAAGTGTGTGTGTCTATGTGTGTGTATCTAAGAAATGATGCATGTTGTTAAACCTTTACTATAGATCATGCATGACTAGAAGTAGAAGTAGGCCTGCTTGCTTGTTGTTTCTTGATCTGTTTTTATTTCACCAAAAGCAAATCCCGAAGTTACCGATTAACCAATTGGAGCTCATAAAAAGGTTTATAGTTAATCACGATGAAAACTCACGCTTTAAATTCATCCGTTTGTCCCTCAGACCTTTGAGCTTTTATGGACCATTAGGAAAAGAGAGTGAAGAAAGGGAATCATAACAGAGACAACAATAAACAGGCATTTTACACAGCATGCAAAACATATATGCACAGACATTTTAAAAACATCTCAAATAAAAAGAAAACACTCCAAATTGGAGATGTTTTGGTCTTAAATTAGCTCGTTTGATCTGTATTGGTAAATATTGGGTATTTAATTGTGGACATTTGCTGTTATTTATTTTATTTTTTGTCAATATGGCACTATTTTTATTATTTATAATATTTGTGAGTTATTGTATGTTTATGCTAAATTCTAGCAACCACCTGCAAACCTTACAAGCCATTTATACCACCTTAATAATCACAATATCTACTTCTTTATTGTTATTAGAGTCTAATCTGAATATTCACAATCGTATCCTGACCAGTGTTGGCTGTAATTAGTTACAATGTGAATAGTTACTATAATTAAAATACTGAAAAACTTAAGGAATTACTTTACTTTTTGCGGTAATTTAATTAAAGTTACTTATATTATACTTGCCTTAAATACTGTAAATAAATTCAGCAATTCTGTATAAGAGCAATTCCAGCGTTATGGATGTGACATTTGCAGTAAAAACTCAAAACATACATTTACAGAGTATACTGTATGTTAACATTTTATTGTAATATCTGTTTATATTTTCCAGAACAACTCACCACAGAGTTAAGGGATCAGAAAAATATCAATCTGTAAACATGTTTTATATTTTAAATGAGGGAAATAAACATGCATTATGGATGTGACCAAAAAAAGTATGCGAGTTTTGCAGTATACAACATACTTTGTAGAAATTCTGTGAATTAAACTGCACAACCCAAATGAAATAATGCTAATCAAAAGGATAAAATATGTCTCTCTTTAGAACAAAAATGATTGTCTTTATTTTATTTGACATTTTTGCAATTATGAGGAAAAAGTGTCGTTATGGATGACACCTCTGCGTTATGGATGTGACCGATGTGAAATTGCCACTTGTGTGACTTTGGTAAATCAAATATAATAGTTTGAAAACATTGACAGAGACATTTTTGAGTATTTCTAAAGTACTGTAAAATACAAGCCTACACAAAAAATGTAGAAACGGTTTCCATATTTTGGTAAAAACTTAATTTTGTTCATAGCAAGGTTGACATTTGCATAGAATTGCTAATAAATCAATTGGGAGATTTTTTTGTTGATCAAATAAATTTTGCAGAATAATTATATTTATAATTATAAAATAAATTAAAATATAAATTCATAGATCCAGAGTAATTATATATATATATATATATATATATATATATATATATATATATATATATATAATATATATATATATATATATATATATATATATATATATATATATATCCCAAATTATGTTTAACAGAGCAAGGAAATTTTCACAGTATGTCTGATAATATTTTTTCTTCTGGAGAAAGTCTTATTTGTTTTATTTCAGCTAGAATAAAAGCAGTTTTTAATATTTTAAAAGCCATTTTACGGTCAAAATTATTAGCCCCTTCAAGCTATATATTTTTACAATTGTCTACCGAACATACCATCATTATACAATAACTTGCCTAATTACCCTAACCTGCCTAGTTAACCTAATTAACCTAGTTAAGCCTTTAAATGTCACTTTAAGCTGTATAGAAGTGTCTTGAAAAATATCTGGTAAAATATTATCTACTGTCATCATAACAAAAATAAAATAAATCAGTTATTAGAAATGAGTTATTAAAACTATTATGATTAGAAATGTGTTGAGAAAATCTGCTCTCCATTAAACAGAAATTGGGGGGAAAAATAAACAGGGGGGCTAATAATTCTTACTTCAACTGTATATATATATATATATATAGATAGATAGATAGATAGATAGATAGATAGATAGATAGATAGATAGATAGATAGATAGATAGATAGATAGATAGATAGATAGATAGATAGATAGATAGATAGATAGATAGATTGATGGATAGATAGATAGATAGATGGATGGATGGATGGATGGACGGAGGGACAGACGGAGGATAGATAGATAGATAGATAGATAGATAGATAGATAGATAGATAGATAGATAGATAGATAGATAGATAGATAGATAGATAGATAGATAGATAGATTGATGGATAGATAGATAGATAGATGGATGGATGGATGGATGGACGGAGGGACAGACGGAGGATAGATAGATAGATAGATAGATAGATAGATAGATAGATAGATAGATAGATAGATAGATAGATAGATAGATAGATAGATAGATAGATAGATAGATAGATAGATAGATAGATAGATAGATAGATAGATAGATAGATAGATAGATAGATAGATAGATAGATAGATAGATAGATAGATAGATAGATAGATAGATAGATAGAAAACCACCCAAAATATAGAGATGTATGATATCTTGTTCCAATATAAGCTGATAAAATATTTGTTGTTGACCTGTTTCAGCTAATAAATGACGTTTAACTGTGGATATTTGTTGTTGGATGTTCATTTTCAACTTTTCTAATCGTCTAAAGCCAATAAAAAATAGCATTTGTCTGACAAATAACAAGTAAAATAAAGAAATATTGATATGATATATTCCACTCATCGTCTATTCATCTGGAAATTAGCATTACTACACTGCTTTTACAAAAGTGCACGATTTGCTATAT